>JAAGNO010011909.1:11324-24295 GCA_033439905.1 Ceryle rudis
AAGAAGGTCTCCCCAGAGCCTTCTCTTCTCCAGGATGAACAACCCCAACTCTCTCAGCCTGGCCTCCCAGCAGAGGGGTTCCAGCCCTCCCAGCATTGCTGTGGCCTCCTCTTGCCCTGCTCCAAGAGGTCCCTGTCTCTCCTGTGCTGAGGACTGCAGAGCTGGAAGCAGCACTCCAAAGGCTGGCTGTAGAGCACATTTACACAAAGATTAATTTTTGCCTTTAAAGTAGTAATTTCTCACTATATTTTGCTTCCCTGGTTCTGTGTCTGTCTTGCTATGTTAGACTTTACTGGCAATCTAAATATACCTGGGTGATGTGGGCTGGTGTGGCAGATTTCTGGCAGTTGGGTCATCAGCTGCATGAGTTTATTTTTCTTCACTGTGCTGTGCAGTTGTTTAGTTCTCGTTTCATCTGTGTCTCGTCTCCCAGTGTCAGGGATGGGAGACAGAGGATTTCTGTATGGTTGTAGTGATCTGTGAAACAGCCTGTTCAGAAAGCAGGAAGACAGAACTTTAAAAACTAGTGGCTGGTGACTGGTTAAAGCATTGACAGAGTTCTTCACAACTCTAAAGCTGCTCTTCTAATCTGTAGACTTTCTTCTTCAACAGATAACTGCAAATACCAGTTCTGTGTACAACAGATCTTTTCAAATGCTAAGACTGCTGTTTGTTTATTTTTTACAGTGCCACAAGGTTGCAGTAGTGAGAGAGGATAAACTCGAAGGTAAGCAGATCATGAAAATTATGTGGGTTTAACTTTTCTCTTTGAAAGAACAACAAATTGAGTAGAGCTCGGAACTTGCCATCTGCATGTAAATGCCAAGTCCAGCTGTTGGGTTCAGGTGTGTACTTTTTGTACCAGCTTTTTCTCAGAATTTTGAATATCTGAGCCAACAGCTGTGTCATTTCTGACTTGTGATTTGGGTCTGATGGTTTTGGATTTTATTTTATTTTTTTATCTTGAATATTTTACTCAGTGATTCTTTTCCACCTCTCTGCCACTGACACACAGCTCCTCCTTAAAGGCAACACAGAATCCCAGCATTGTAGGGTTTGGAAGGGATCATCTTGTCCAACCTCTCTGCTCCAGCATGGTTATCTAGGGCAGGGTGCCCAGGATGGTCTCCAGGTGGGTTTGGAATCTCTTCAGAGAAGGAGACTCCACAACCACTCTGGGCAGCCTGCGCCAGGCTCTGGCACCCTCACAGCAAAGAATTTTTTTCCTCTAGTTCAGAAGGAACCTCCTGGTTTCCAGTTTGTGCCCGTTGCCCCTTGTCCTGTTACTGGGCACCACTGACAAGAGTCTGGCCCCATCCTTTTGATCCCTGCTCTTCAGCTATTGAGGAGGTGCCCAACAATATCTGACTAGTGTACAGTGGTGGCTCACAGTGTTTTGAACAACCATGAGCTTTGAGGCTCCTAAGGATGCTCAAGCAGATAATCCTCATTACTGGTTAAATGCAATCACAGTCTTTGTTTGCCCTGAGTGATGTGGGTATTTGTTAAACGTTCTACAAGAATGTTCTCACTGGTGTGGGCTATTTGCTTTCCTAGTAAAATGTGGAAAAAAAACCCCAAACCAACCACTATAATACTGTAACTTCTCCCCATGCCCTGTAAGTCATATTACCATCTTTCCAGGTCTTGTCCTGCAGATGAGATCTGATCCATAGCAATGGAAACCCAACTCACCTGGAGAAAAGGAGGCTCAGGGGAGACCTCACTCTCAACAGCTTCCTGAAAGGAGGTTGGAGCCAGGTGGGGGTTGGTCTCTTCTCCAAAGGAAGAGGAGACAGGACAAGAGCAAATGGGCTCAAGTTGCTCCAGGGGAGGTTTAGGTTGGACACAAGGAACAATTTCTTCCCCACAAGGGTTGTCAAGGCCTGAACCAGGCTGCCCAGGGCAGGGAGGGTTTTCAGAGCTGTGGAGGTGTGGTGCTGAGGGCCATGGTTTATGGTTGCCTGGCAGTGCTGGGTTAACAGTTGGACTCAATGATCTTAAAGGTCTCTTCCAACCAGAATGATTCTGTGATTCTAACTGCAGGCTCTGCAATGCTTTCAAATAACATCTTTGGCCTTTGAGAACAATCTGTGGCATTTGTGACCTTAAACATCCATGCTAATGATCTGACTTCATTTGCAAGCCTTGCGTTATTTTCCTTTTGTGAAATCCAAAGTGTATTTCTAGCTAAAGTTGTCTTTGTCAGGGTGGTAGATTGTCAAGCAGTGCACCTCCCATCTGACGTGTTCGTTGAATTGTGTGTGCTGTATAATCCTGTTTTGCTGCGGAGGAAAGGGGTTGCTCATGTTTTTTGTATTCGAAGACAGGCCAAAGGTATGACAGATTTGGAAGAGGCTGAGATTTGTGATGGGAGTAGGACTGCGCAGTCTAGGACTGGCCCCAAGAAATTATTTCTGTGTGTATTTTTACAGTGCTTACAAGCGCTGTCTCAGACCAGGACTGTGTGGAAAGAACAATGTAAGCAATGAACAGAGAATTCCTAAAAATTTGCCCTTCTCTCCCAGGAGTAACAGTCTAAAGAGCACAGAAGCGACAAAACACTGACTCCAGCAGACTACTTGGGATCTTATGATGTTAATTGATACAGTGGGTGCTGTCTTAGTGGCAGAGAGCAGCTCCAGCAAGGTAGTCTTCCTTAGCTTTTGGTAGATACATACACATCCTGTATCCCAAATATCAGATATATTAAGGTCTGAATTTTGGCCACCTCTCATCAGTGGTGCCCAGAGACAGGACAAGGGGCAATAGGCACAGACTGGTAACCTATGAGATTCCATCTGAACAGGAGGGAAAACCTCTTTGCTGTGAGGGTGCCAGAGCCTGGCGCAGGCTGCCCAGAGAGGCTGTGGAGTCTCCTTCTCTGAAGAGATTCCAAACCTGTCTGGATAATGTGATCCTGGGCACTGTGCTGTGGCTGAACCTGCTGGAGCAAAGGCTTGGATGACATGATCTCCAGAGGTCCCTTCCAACACCTACCATGAAGTGATTCTGTAAACATAGAGAGGTTGCTTTTAATTAAGTTGTGTAAGAACTAAGAGTGTATAGTGGAAAACATGCTTGAATGATAAAACTGTGGAGGTTGGAAGAGACCTTCAAGGTTGAGTCCAACCATTAACCCAGGACTGCCAGGCCACCACTGAACCGTGGCCCTCAGCACCACATCTCCACAGCTTTGAAACCCCTCCAGGGATGGGGACTCTACCACTGCCCTGGGCAGCCTGGGACAGGCCTTGACAGCCTTTGTGGGGAAGATATTGTTCCTCATGTCCAACCTAAACCTCCCCTGGAGCAACTTGAGGCCATTTGTTCTTGTCCTGTTTCTTCTTCCTCGGGAGAAGAGACTGACCTGACCTGGCTCCAACCTTCTTTCATGGAGCCGTCGAGAGCCCCTGAGCCTCCTCTTCTCCAGGCTGAACAATCCCCAGGCAGAGTTTGATTCGCTTGTTGAGTCTGTTACCTTGAATTCTCAGTTAGTGACCACTGGAAGAATGAACAATACACATTTTTATATTTAGGTCCTTGCTGTCAAGTGGTCTGTCAGTCTTTCTTCATCCTTGGTGGATCATGATGCTTAAAGCTGTCACATAGAATCATAGAATGCTAGGGGTTGGAAGGGACCTCAGGAGATTATCAAGTCCAACCCCCCTGCCAGAGCAGGACCATAGTACCTAGGGCAGGTTACACAGGAATGCATCCAGACGAGTCTTGAAAGTCTTCAGAGAAGGAGACTCCACAACCTCTCTGAGGAGCCCGTTCCAGTGCTCTGGACCTTACAGTACAGAAGTTCTTCCTCCTGTTGAGGTGGAACTTCCTGTGCTCTAGCTTGCATCCATTGCCCTTTGTCCTTTCACAGGGCACAAGTGAAAGAGGTTGCCCCTTTCTTCTTGACACCCAGCCCTCACATATTTATACACATTAATTAGATCCCCTCTCAGTGTTCTCCCGAATAAAAAGCCCCAGGTCTCTCAACCTTTCCTCATAAGGCACCTGGTTGTGTAAAGGCTGCGTTAACATTAGACTTTTTTTTTTTCCCCTCCCCCTCTTCCTCCCCAGCAATGAAGTCTAAACTAGCCACAATTGCAAGTGTGCATGTCTACAGCATTCAGAAAGCTTTGCTCAAGGACAGCGGGCCGCTCTACAACACCGACTATGATATCATCAAAACAAACCTGCAGAACTGCAGCAAGTGAGTTGCATCTTGTTTTTTCTTACGCTGTGTGGTTTGAGACTGATGAGATGTTGCTACATTGTGCACTTCAGCAGAAGTCAATGGTTACCACATATGCCTGGATTTTTAGAAAGCTAGAGAAAGATTATCTTCTAAGTCATGCCAGACCAGTCCCCAGACAGCACATTGTTTCATAAACTAAGCTATTTCCAGCTTATAGTTGGTTCACTTGCTCCATTACTCCAACAGGCAGTTGCTTCCAGTACCCTTCTTCTCTCCTGGATAGAAACCTTTTTCTCATTTCCAGGCCATACTTCATCATGACCATTTTTATCCAGTCACACAGGAAGAGTAAATTGAAACAGACTTAGAAAACCACGAGTGATGCGCTCAGCAAAGCGCTAGCAAGAACTTGCCTTCTGTTTTTTGAAACTCTTTCTTTCCACTGGACTCATCCACATCTCTGAAGCTGTCTTGCAGGAACTCATTCTCCATGTAGAAGATGAGAGCCTGAAGTGTAGGGGAAACATAGAAACCAGACCAAGCAGCACAAGTGGCATAGAATCATTCGGGTTGGAAAAGGCCTTTAAGATCATAAAGTCCAACTGTTAACACATCACTGCCAGGTCACCACTCAAGGAATGGTTTAGGTTGGAAGGAATCTTAAAGATAATCATCTAGTTCCAACCCTCTGCCATGGGCAGAGACACCTCCCACTAGACTAAGATGCTCAAAGCCCCGTCCAACCTGGACTTGAACACATCCAGTGATGGAACATCCACAACTTCCCTGGGCAGCCTGTGCCAGTGTCTCACCACCCTCGGAGTGAAGAACTGCTTCCTAATGTCTGTTCTCAATCTCTCCTCTTCCAGTTTGAAGCCATCACCCCTCGCCCTGTCACTGCAAGCCCTTGTAAAACATCCCTCCCCAGCTTTCTTGTAGGCCCCCTTTAGGCATTGTAAGGCTACAGTCCAAAAGTCTCTCCCGAGCCTCCTTTTCTCCAAGCTAAACAACCCCATGTCATAGAATCATAGAATTGTTAGGGTTGGAAGGGACCTTGAAGATCATCTAGTTCAAACCCCCCTGCCAATGGCAGGAACACCTCCCACTAGCTCAGGTCACTCAGAGCCCCATCCAGCCTGGTCTTAAAAGTCTCCAAGGATGTGGCCTCCACCACCTCTCTGGGCAACCTGTTCCAGTGTCTCGCCACCCTCATGGTGAAGAAATTCTTCCTAATGTCTGACCTGAATTGACCTCTCTCTAGTTTCAATCCATTCCCTGTTTAATCCAGGTCCCTCAGCTTCTCCTCACAAAACTTGTGTTCTAGACCTTTAACCAACTTCATTGCCCTTCTCTGGATGTGTTCCAGCCCCTCAACTTCCTTCTTGGAGTTAGGGGCCCAAATCTGAACCCAGTGTTTGGGCTGTGGCCTCCCCGGTGCCCAGTCCAGGGGGATGATCCCTGCCCTAGTCCTGCTGGCCACACTAGTGCTGATCCAAGCCTTTCATGCTTATAATAGACAAAAGTTGTTGTGGAATTGAGAGGGACTTCAGTCTCCAGGGGTCATTGTCTTCCCTTCAGAGCAGTGCCTGGCAGCTGGGGCTTTTCATTTATACGTTATATCCACCACGACAGCTTCAGCTTGATGTAATCAGTACGTACGGTGCCATGACCAATCTGGTTTAGAAGGGGGATGCCTGAATGTTGTGTCATAGAAAGAGTATAGAATTTGAAAATAGAAATGTAGCTGTCTCCAAAATGTTGACAGGAGAACTGCTGAGAAAATAACGTCCTAGAAGCTGCATGTTTGAAATGTGAGTGTCAGTACCCCGGTGAGGGATAGAAACCCTGCTTCAGTGCAGACACGTGCTGTGGGTTTGGCTGCAGTTGCCTTGTTCCAGCCTGTTTACTCCTAGGCACCTCTGCAGTGTGATACTTGTGTCTTAGAGGAGTCTGCCTTTTGGATTTGTACATCCAGGAGGTTTGGACAACTGAGGTTCTGAAGCCTGTGTGTAAACCCCTGCCTGGCTCTGAAGCAAAATTCCCCCAGAAAACTATGAAAAATTCAACTTCACCTGTGACCTGCTGAACTAAATTCAGACTGACCACACTGCCTTTCCCTTCTCAAACACAAGAATTGTCTTTTACACCTAGGACAAGATTTCTGCAGTAGAATCACAGAATGTTTTGGGTTGGATGGTCCCATGGCCATTCAACCCAGCCAGATGGTCTCCAGGCCATCTAGTGCAACTCCCCTGCAGGGAGCAGGGACATCTGCAACTAGAGCAGGTTGCTCAGAGCCCTGGCCAGCCTGATGTGAAATTTTTCCAGGGATGGGGCAACAACCACCTCTCTGGGCAACCTGGGCCAGGGTCTCACCACCTTCACATTGAAGAACTTCTTCCTAATTTCTAAGCTAACTCTCCCCTCTTCCAGTTGGAAGCCATTACCCCTCATCTTATTGTTACAAGCCTTTGTAAAAAGTCCCTCCTCAGCTTTCTTGCAGGCCCCCTTCAGATACTGAAAGGCTTCAAGAAGGTCTCCCCAGAGCCTTCTCTCCTTCGGGCTGAACAACCCCTGCAAAAGACAGGGGTTTAACTATGCGCATGTTTCTAGCAAACAGAACCTACCCTCTTCTTATGCTTCCCTCTCAGTCCATGTATCTCTCAGCCTCTGAGGCAAGGATCTTTATTCTCTTCTGTGTTTGTGTGGAACCTGTGTTCTGCTGCGAAGACGGTGGGGGTGGCTGATGTTGTGCTAACATAATTGACAGGATTTAACGTGTGTTGCTAATGTCGGCTGTCTAGCAGAAGCAGCTCCTTGCTTGTAGAGAGCACAGTCCAAGCATCGCTTGTTTTTTTCAGTGATTGTTTAGTGAATTTTGGATCGAGCCCATAGGAGCATTAAGGCGAGCGCCTGGAATGTGCAAGGTTTTTTCAAGGCACTTGCAGCACAATCAATATAACCACTGATGATAAAACATTATTTGTAATCTGGAGGGTCGTTGGTGTTACTTGTGGGTACGTGTGGAGTAGGAGTGAAAGCTGTCCCAAGAACAGTGTCGATCACATTGAAAACAGACTGAAAGGAGAAAAGAACGTAGGAATATTTTTTCCTTCAGTGTCTTCTTTCCTTCCTTTAAAGGTTTGAGTATCAAGAGGTTGCTGCTGCAGCCTAGAAATGCTGTAGAGTGGGTGATGTCTTGTGAATACGTTACAGCTCCTAGGCTAAGCAGAAGTGGGCTGTGCATATGAGCCACTAATGCCCGAGGTGCAGAAATTAATTGGCAGAAGACTGGTTTAGTTCTTATGCAAACAAAAAGAGGCTGTGTAACACAGTGGGTCTGGAGGCGTGAGCCTGGGCTCTTTTGTGGCGTTTCTGGAGGAAATCTGGAGAGCCTCGCCTGTGATTTGCACAGGGGGGGAGTAGAGTTCAGTTATTTTTAGGTGCTGTTATTCCTGCCTGTCAGGGAATTATATTGGAACTGTGAGCATATCTTATAGCTCTACATCCCCAAATGATCACATTTCAGACTGTTACAAGCTGAGATGTATCTCTGTTTACCAGTGATTATGGGGAAATTAATGTATATAGTTATGTTGTGGAAATTTTCTGAGCTTTTCAAGTAGCTGAGCTTTGGTTGTGATTTACTTACCTGGCAGGTACGACTGTGGCTGCTTGTTGCAGTCGTGGTGAACCCCCTCAAAGCAGCTGACAGCTGGAAATGTTTTAGATCATCAGGCAGCCATACAATTTAAGCTGCGAACTTTAGAGAGTGTAACCCATTTAGGAATAAATTGAGTCTGCTCCTTCATCCACCCTGGCTGTGGAGATGGGCTTTGGTTTTTTTTTGCTCCCCACAATTTCCCCCCCCTCCCCCCAAATCTGAACTGCTTGTTTAGCATTTGAATGCTCTCCCTCTTGCTGACAGGTTCAGCTGATCTTTTCAGTAGACATCTCCATTACTCTTGTTCTGTGCCAGCCTTTCTTTCTTTCTTGTCCCATGCACAAATGAAATTGCTCTTTTTTTTGTTGTTGCTTTTTCTCCATAACAGAAGAACACAGGACCAGAAAAACAAGGTGCTACTGGGGAAACTGAGGTGAAAAAAATGAGAAGTTAAAAGGCTAATAAAATTTCTTGCTCCATCACACAGGTTTAGCGCCATTCATTGCGCCGCTGCGGTCCCCAGGATGTCAGCTGAAGTTTCTCAAGCGCAGACATCTGTGCAGGCTGGTTCCCAGACACCGAGTGACACGAACACTGTCACTGTACCTGCGGTCAACGGCCACGGTCCATCGACCGCTAAACAGACCTCACAGCAGCCCAAAGGGATCATGGGAATGTTCATGGCAAAAGCAGCTTCCAAACCCCAGGATACAAATAAAGAAACTAAAGCAGAAGCGAAGGAGGCCCCAGGTGTAAGTTACCTCAGACCCCTGGGTTAATACCTTTAATGACCTGCTCTTCTGGCTTCACTCTTGTTCCACCTAAATAACTAACCACTGTAGTGCAGCCTTGTCCACTGCTTCCAGTGCTAAACTTGCTGTAGCCTAGGAATGTTTGGTCACTGGTTTGTAAGTATTTAACTGTATGGTACAGATGAGCCTTCTGTCAGTCATTTTGGGCAAAAATATATTGTGCCACACTCCTGATCGATCCACAAAACCACGTTTGCTGTAACTTTGACATTGCTCTTTGACCTAGATCTCACAGAATCCCAGCATGGTGGGGGTTGCAAGGGACCTGTGGAGATCATCTTGTCCAACCCCCTTCTCCAGCAGAGTCACCCACAGCAGGTTGCCCAGGATCGCATTGTCCAGGAGGGTTTGGAATCTCTCCAGAGAAGGAGACTCCACAACCTCTCTGGGCAGCCTGCGCCAGGCTCTGGCACCATCACAGGAAAAAAGTTTTTCTTCCTGTTCAGATGGAACCTCCTGGTTTCCATTTTGTGCTTGTTGCCCCTTGTCCTGTTACTGGGCACCACTGACAAGAGTCTGGCCCCATCCTCTTGACCCCTGTCCTTTAGCTATTGATCAGCATTGATGAGATCCCCTCTAAGCCTTCTCTACTCCAGCACTCAGGATGCTCCTGTCCCCTCATCATCTTTGTAGCCTTCTCTGGACTCTCTCCAGTCCAGTATCTCCAACAAGTATAAACCAGCATAGCTGCATTATTGAGACAGTTGTTCCGTTGTCTTCGATTCTGCCAATGTATACACCGATGGAGGACCTTGCTCTCTCCATTGTGCTTAAAAGGACTTGTTTTGAGCAGTAAGTGAAATATGAGAAGTCCAGGTCTTAAAAGTATCAAGGTGTTTAAACTTGGTCTGTGAGGGAAGTTTCAGAGCTTGACCTGTGCAAGACTAAATTGTTTATCTTCTCAACTGCTGGTTTTTTTTTTTACCAGGATAGGATTACACTTTAATTTTACTTAGTATAATTGCTTTTAAAGCAACGTGGCCAGTAAATGGTTATTAAAATTATAACATTCTCTGCCTATGGTTTAGCTTTTTTGTAACAACCGAGTACACTTGGGTTCATTTCTCTGACTTTTATAGTGAATTTAGAACTGGTAAAATAGGTGTGTTTGAGGCTCTTTTGGAGGGGGAGGAACTTTAGTGTCTGGTTGACTTTTTTTGCATGAAAAGAAATGAGATTAAGAGGTCAAGCTTCTTTAGGTGGGTTGTTTTGTTTGGGTTTTCTTTTGTCTGTGTGTGATTTTTCACTTTTGTGGCTATATTGATGGAATAGAGCAGTGATATTTACTGCAGACTGCTCAGAACAACGTACGTGCCAGAGTAGCTGGATAAAGTTTTCATGGTTTGGCCAATTTGTGTTCTTTCCTCTGTCAGTTACTGTGAATTGAGGCACTGATAGTTTGCAAAAAGAACAGTTCTGGACTGGGAACTGACCCAAATCCTAACCACTCATTTCAGTAACGCTGTCAGCCATCAGATGGGAATGGGACCCAAGTTAGATTTGAAGGCCTAGTGAAGGAGGTGTGAGTAACTTACTCTTGACCCTTTGATGAGTGTAGTATCTTAGTGTCTTCAACGTCTCCTAAACAGATACTGATATTTAAGACACTGCTTAGTCAACAAACAGCATGTATTTATTTTCCTTGTCCAGAAGCATTGCTACACGCTTTGAGGGCTGCGTCTCATAAATAATTCCTGTGGTTACTCCTCTGTTTGCTTCTAGGTGTCTGCAGTAAGCAGCAAACTGCCAGCAAAAGGCAACATAATGAACAACTTCTTTGGAAAAGCTGCCATGAGTAAGTGCTTTATAACATGCCTCTTTTTTTTCCAGAAACCATTGTGGTCAGGGACCAGCCTGTTGGAGTTTAACAAAATAATAATAAAAAAATCCTGAGGGATATTGGAAATATCTTGTAACAATTAAAATATCAGTGATATTGCGTGTCTCCTTCTATAGATGTGGTGGGAGGCATCAGATAGTAGAACTCTTCCTTCCTACCCACAGCCCTACCAAACTTGTCAGATTTTCTTTATATCCCCTCTTCTCTTAGTTTTCCACACCATTCTTCATCTCTTTTGGACTCAGAGGAGTTAAAAGTTTTTGTAAGCAGCTCTGAAGGCAAAAATGAAAAGTTGTAAGTGGAATTTTTCAGACAAAAAACTCGTTGGATGGAGATCAATTAAAATGACATATTTGTGCAGACTAACCCAGGAAGGATTTTTAGTGCAGAAGAAATCTGATTTAAAGTGAGTACTTCTGGCTGGAAGGTTAGCTATTGGTAAATGCCTGCCAAAACCTGTAACACAGGGCGTGTTAATGATGCTTTTCATCACAAATCAGTGAGGAGTCCACAGTTAGATTTAGGGTTAATTTCTTAACTGAAAACTGAAGAGCTAATAACTGGAGGATAAAAAGGAGGGGTGGCATTTCCCTCCAGGGCATATCCAGCAGGGGTTTGGACTAGGTGGCCTCTGGAGGTCCCTTCTGACCTAAATTATCCAAGTGTAAAGAAAATAAGCTGAAGCTTTTAAATAGACATTGGAATAGGACTCTAGGACTTGCTTCAAAGATGCCCTTATAATAACGAATACAAGAGGATTCAAAGAAGAGTTACTGAGAGAGAGTAAACAGCAAAGTTCACCTTCTAACAGGCATCTGTCAGAGGTTGCAGGGTACAGTTCCAGCACTGAACACACAAGGCGCAGTATTGTTGGACATCTTTGAGGTCCTCTTTCTGTGAGACTGAGGGAGCCAAGGACACTTCAGCCTTATGAGGCTAAGCATGGTTACTGCAATTAACTGAAGTAAATTCTTAATGTCTGAGAAGAGCCTTAGCCCAAAGATCACATGCTGAAAACCCAAGAAGTTAAAACTGCATGGCAAAGATATCCCAGTGATGATGGAGAAAGCTTTGTGGATGCATTTCTAGTACTTCCATGATGTGCACTTGCAGCCCAGAAGCCGGTGGCATCTGAGGCATCATCCAGGGCTGCATCCAGAGCAGCATGGGCAACAGGTCAAGGGAGGGGATTCTGCCCCTTTTTATCAGGGCCTGTTCTGTCAGGACAAGGGGTGATGGTTCTAAACTGAAAGAGGGAAATTTAGACTGGAGAGAAGGAAGAGATTTTTTTGACACTGAGGGTGGTGAGACCCTGGCCCAGGTTGCCCAGAGAGGTGGTCAGTGCCCCATCCCTGGAAACATTCTAGGTGAGGTTGTCTGGGTCTCTGAGCAACCTGCTCTAGTTGCAGATGTCCCTGCTCCCTGCAGGGGGGTTGGAAAGATGAGCTTGAAAGGTCCCTTCCAGCCCAAGCCATTCTGTGATTCTATAATTTCCAGTGGGGTTCACTTCTCTGTGGAGGTGCTCTGTCAGGGAGAACTTCAAGGAAACCTTGAGGTGGCTGCAGGGAAGGAGCAAACCAAGCAGAACTGGAAATGATTATGTGCATAGCAGAGAAAGGGCAATTCCAGGAGGAAGATTTATTCCCTACATGTTGTACATCTCTCCTGGCTTCAGAGATTTCACCATTGCCAGAAAGTCCTGAGTTAACAATAATTGGTTCCTTCGTCTCTCTGATGTCGATCATAAACAAGAGAACTGTCATTCAAATTCTTATGTAAGAAATGTTTTCCCTTGTTGAGGGAAGCAGCCAGTCTATTTCCCAAGCAGTGTCAGAAAGGCATTGGTGTGGTCTCAGCCCTCTCAGCAGCTTCTATTCCTGTTGACAATGAAGTTGATTTCGTTGGTGAATACTTTTTCATTACTGAGCCTTCTTGTGCCTGGGGTGGTAGAGGTTTCTGACTTGTCTGCTCTACTTTTCCAGCAGGGGGTGGGGGTGTGTGTGTAAAGCTGCTGATTGAAGTTTTCAGGCTGTAATTAGGTGCTAGTTTGCTAAAAGCATCACCTATCAGGTTGATAGGTACATTATTTTGCTGTCCAGTCTTACTTGCTGTCTCTTCTCTGGTACTAGATTAAGCCTTTTGAAGCAGAATTGTCCTTATATGTGGTGCTTCCTAGGCAAACCAGACTGATTCTTGATCATATTTGGGTTGGGATAGGGTGAGAAGCCACTATGTTACAGAAAATACGAAACATGGAGTGGTTTGAGTGGGAAGGGACCTTTCAAGGTCACCTAGTCCAACCGCGCTGCAGGGAGCAGGGACATATGCAGCTAGAGCAGGTTGCTCAGATCCCTGGACGACCTGACCTGGAATGTTGCCAGGAATACAAAGCCCCAAACATAGTAACCATGATTATATGACACTTGTAAGCCAAACTGTATGTGCACATTCTTTCTAACA
>JAAGNO010011910.1:5732-32047 GCA_033439905.1 Ceryle rudis
TTTTTATAGTTTTCTGGGCTTTTTGTTTTCTTTTTTTTTCTTTCCTTTCTTTTCCTTTTTTTTTTTTTTTTTTTTTTTTTTTTTTTTAAGAAATCTCACTGCATTTTCCCTGATACGACTTCAGGGAGGGAAAAACAAAATCATGTCAGTGTGTAGGTCTTGCGTGTGAGCAGAGTTAATTCAGTAGAGTTCTAAAGGCTAATTATGTACTGAAGCAAGCAATAGTTCCTCCTAATAGGAAATGCTCTGGGTAGCAAAGCAAGTTTAATGTGCTTATGGGGTGTGAGTGCAGGATGCTTTGTGGCTTTCTTACTCTTAGGTGAAAATGAGAAAAGGAAGATAAGATTTTAATTAACAGGACCTCTCTGTCTCTCCTATCATAAATGTAGGTTAGCAGGGGAGTATATGGAAAGGTGAAAAGAAAATCTTTCACATCTGAGAAGTTCCAGAAGTGTCTTATTCATTCTTGAAAATGAAGTATATCCTCCTCATGCAATGTAAGTCAGCGTTACAAGTTACTCATTTCTGTTAGCACAGTGCCTGCCACACCAGGTTACTGCCTAGGTCCCCATGGGTCTAGACATGATGAGACAAGGCAGTGAAATATGGCTCTGCTTCCAGGTAGCTTATAACCTAAGCAGAAGAGCAGTGTTGGCCAACATTTTATAACTGAGGACAAGTACCCTGTGTTTAATTAAAGACAGAATAGGAGGTGTTGGCAGGGAGCAAAGAAACTCATGAGAGCGAATGGGCTAAGAAAGTGGTGGTTAGAACAGTGGTTCTTACATGCTGTGAAGGGCAGACGCGTCTTTCCCAAAAGAGATGTTTGTGGTTATTGCTGAAATTATCTGAGAATGGATGTCGAGTCATTTGGGATGGAAGTTTGTGAGGCTTCTTCATCTCCTCAGGGATAGTTGAGAGGGAGGTGAGTGCAAAGAGTGAGATAGATATGTATGTGGCAGGGGGAGAGAGAAAAATAGTCTGCGATGTTAAAGGCAGCTGAGAGAATGAGATGCATTATCTGTTCTGAGGTGCCATTGTGAAGAGGTCAGTGGAAACCTTAGTAAGAGATTCAGTGAATAGTGTGTGGGAGATGCTGAACAGGAATGGGTTCAATTTTGAACCGGCAACAAGTAATTCTTGATCTCCTTTCACATGTGAGTGTTTTGAATATGTTGATACAGTTGGGAAGGTGTGAGATCAAAGAGCGTTTTTAGTTTTTGGTAAAATGGGGGAGCCTAAGTTTGTAGTGTGAAAGCCTTTGTTTTTAATGTGAAGATAGAGGAGAATGAGATGTGAGAAAGATGAAAGAAGATGAAAGTGTGCTAGTGGGAAGCAAAAGGAACTTGGAGAGCAGATAGTCTTCCATACAAGAATAGCCATGCTAGATTGTTCCAATGATATAGCTAACATAATATCTTGCATCCAGAAGTGGCTATCAGAAGATGCCTATGGAAAAATAAGAACTGGATGCATATGTGTGATACATTTCCCTGACATTCCCTCCTAATGTCCACTACAGGACAGAAGGACATTGGTGAGAATGCAGAATTTATCTGCGTTACAGCAAATAAACTTGGCAAATAGAGCAAACAAGCAAGTAAAATTAACTGAGCTGAACAGTAGAGTTGTCTCATAATAACCACTCCATGTAGATCCTGTACTTGGAAATAAAATCAAATAAAATAACTAAGTGATTTTTGTCTCAAAATAAAATCCATATGGCAGGGTCATTCTGAAAGAGCCAGAGATAGTGGATAGTATACACCAGATTGTCTGTAATGAGTTTCTTGGACAAAAAATTAAGGCTTCCATATAATTAAGGAAACATGGTATGTTCTTGATTGACCTATTTTTCTCTTTTCTAGATAAAAATACTTTTTTTAAAGCCAGTTGTTCTCAGCCATGCTTTTAAGTCATACAAATTGGCTAGTCTAATCATGCTGATAGTTTTGATGGAATGAGATAACGCTTCTTTCTGGAAAAGTCTATCTACCCTTTTGTATGTCCCTGGAGAAAAATTAAGTAGCTTTTTTAGGGAGAACTAGTGGCTGTTTCTGCTTATTTAGGTGGGTGAGCTGTTTTCTTTCTCAGATGGATAAATGGAGGTTAAAAATCACCCTGTAGAAAACCAGATGCAATCTCTTCTGGATAAATGATACCGCTGAAACAGTGTATGCACGAAATTGGTGGTGATGCTGGTGGAAATTGTAGTCTTTCACCCAAAGCCAGACACAGATGAAAACTGTCATTGAAATACTTTGTTTAGTCCCCATCAGTGAGCTTTTTGGGTAAAAATAAAACTGGGTAGTGTCTCATAAAGTGGCAAATAAGCTTTTGAATCTACAGTATAAGGTAATCATAGTCACGTTCATCCTTGCAATTTCCCATTCCAACTTTGTCTAATATCACATTTGTATTTGTACTTCTGCTTATCTGTTGCTAACATTGTATGCTGTGATTTTATTAGTGTACAATGTTTGTTCGGATCTGTGACCATGACAATTTAACTGATAGATTTGTTGTTACATAGACTTGTTTGAAAGATGACACTAAGTATTACGTATGTCACGTAACCTGCCATCTGCTTGGCACAATGTAATTACGGTGGAAATGCCACCACAGGAATGGGAAAAGTGCCCTCCTGAAATGTAGGCATGAGTTGAAGAGACCATGAGTACATTTCTTCCCGTGGCGTGGTAGAATGGCTGCAGTGTACCTTAAAGGGATGGAGGGAGACAGAAAAAGTAATTATTTCTAAGACTTGGGCAAGTACCTGGCCATAGAGTGGCTGTGTTTAGAGTTCTAAGTCTTTCAAAAATCATGAATATGTTAACTGACAGGAAAACCAGTATTTTTCAGAAACAGGTTTGAGAAATAAATGTCTTTTCTTCACATGCAGACCGTGCTTTGCTGTGAGTTTGTGCAGCAGTGTCCTGTGTCACCACAGCTTCTGGGCTTCTTGGTAAGGGAGCACAGGCACAGGTGATGGATACTGAGGTTGCAACCCTAGGTCTTTGTGGCACAGCATCAACTTCCAGAGTGCTGATGCAGGAGCCTACAGTACAATTCTTAAATTCATTTCCCACCTGAGAAAAGGTGTGCATCACTGGACAGCAAGAAATGCATGGGCCCATGAGATGGTGGGCTCTGCTTCTGGGGTGAATCTTTCACATCAAGCTTCCTTCTGTTCAAAATCCTCCTGCAAAGCAGTATGGACCCCAGCAGCCAGCTGGATCACAGAACCTACTTCTCTGGAAACAGTATCTTTCTATGAAGCATTTTTTCTCTGTCTCATAAAGAAAGGGCAGAAACTGCTGGATATTGAAGCTACACATTTATTGTAGTGGGAACAATGTTTTCAGTGAGAACTATTGTCTCTTAAATGGATACATAGGAGAACAATTCTATATTTTTAATACAATTTTGCTCACCTTTTAGTTGGGTGATAAAGTGTGAGCAGGTTAGCTTGCAGAAAGCTGTTCCCTGAGACAGAATGAAGTGAGTGTGGTTTTCTTTTTTTTTTTTTTCCCAGGGACAGAATAGACTTATGTGTTTTACCACAATGGAAAATTTTACAAAACATTCAAAGGCTGTGCAGCAGGAAGTGAGGTTAGCTGAGAACTTGTAGTCCTTCAGTTGATTGGGATACCCAGAACAGTCTTAAACAGTATGCTTAATCAGCTTCCCTTCAGACTCAGCGCTTGACAATTGGCGATGATAGAGTCCACAGCACGTTGCTTTAAAAGAAGTGATGCTCTTTGGGGAGGTACATTGTTAAGAAGCCATCTGTACTTAAATTTAGCAATTGAAAATTTGTCAGTGTTTCACTGAAAAGCTAAAATAATTTGCATCCACCATAATCAACTCTGCTGTTCCTCAGAGTGAGCTGGAAGTCTCCTGAGGTTTTAGGGCAAGGGAGAAAATCAGGGGGCTCAGTAGCTGACCATAAAATTTGCTCATGGTGTACGCACGTGTAAAGTTCATACCATCTGAAGGTACAGTGCAGAACTTTGTTGTTGTTCAGCATAACTTGGGTGAATGATGAGGGTCCAGCTGTGTAAGTATTTCTGCAATCCTAGTTGACTGTCATGAGCAAAGACTTTTGCTAAGGCTTTGCCTCTTGAGTAGCATAGCCTGTTTTATAGAATAGTCCAAGCAAGCACTTGACAAAACAGTAGATGTGATGCCACGTTGAATGGGGAAAAGTCTTAGTGTGTTTATTTAAAGACGAATTTGCTTATAGAGCAAAAGGGAATAATCCCTGCCAAGCAAACCTGGTGTCAACCTTTCACTGTGAGAACAGGGCAAATTTTTTTTTTCTTTCAAACCCTCTTCCAAATTGTCTTTTAACATTCACAAGAGAATAAAATGTGTGTGTTCTTTAATTCCAGTTATTTTTGCAAATATCAGCCCTTACAGTATTACTCTTCTAGTATTGAGGACAAGTTACATTTGAAAATAGCAAGCCTTCAGGACAGCTTAAGTAACAACTGCTTTTCAAAAAATTTTTGTTGTTTTTCCCTTTTGGCTTTGAGATGTATTTAACTCCTTTTCCCTGAATTTGTTCTAATCACAGTGTTCTCTTTAGAAGTAAAAATGAAAGACTTTTCCCCAAGAACATGTGGTATTTGCCCTTATATAAATTGTAGCTAATTTACAGGAATAAAAAAGAATGATCTGTCCGGCTTTTTGTTAAATAATCAAATGAACTATCCAAAGCTTAAAATAAAAATAGATCTACAGAGTTTGCTTAGGAAAAGCCCTCTGCAGATAATTTAAGTAGTGGGATTCCAAATATACTTGAGTTCAACAAAGTCCTGCTGTTTTTTGGTTGGGATGGGTATTATACTGGTTTTAATACAAAACCTCCAGTATTGCTTTTAAGAATGTCTTCGAAGTCATTGGTTGAATTCATGGTCTGAGGTCTCGTGCACAAGTTCAGTATATTAGAGTTGCTGGGTTTTTTTAAAAATGAAATTACTTAGTGTATCCAGTGAGAAGAGTTGGGTTTGTAATTTTCATCTTTTTCCTTTAAAAGATAATTCTGTGCTATAAGTCCTGATATGGGTCTGGTTTGAACTTGAGGCATATTTTTTAACCCACTTCTTATCTGCAAACATTTACTCCAAAGGATAACAGCTCTTAATTTACTATCCAGGCTTTTCCGTAGTAAAGCCTGTTTTCTTGTTTTGCAGCTTTTGTTTTGCAAAATCTTAATGTGTGATTCTTACACTGATGATCAGTTACATGCTAGAAATGCCTCCATCTGATAAGTGGCTTTACATTGCACAGTAAGGCCCATAGCACGCTATGTGAATGGTCATGTGTGAATTAGTAATGACTTTCACAAATGGTAGGCACTGTATTGCCTAGCTGGGGTATGTACCTATACCAAGTTGTATCTTATTTTTCAATTCTGGGAAGTAATTTTTTCCTTATAGGTATCCAGCTCTGAAAAGAGACTTGAGAATGACCCGAGAAAAGGCTCTGGCACACTGTAATGCATTTCCTTTGCATGTTGCTGTAATAATCAGTCACTTGTAATCCCAAAGTGAATTTGTCACTTTTTAAGAAGCATACGACTTTTTGGACACAGGAAAAAAACGTTTGGGATTGTCTTTTAAATATGTTGCATTTATAAGTGAATGTGAATCCCACTCCTGTTATACCCCTACATAAAAAAAAAAAATATTTTTCTCTTTATAGAACTGACAGTGCATCAGCTGACCAGGACAATTTAAAATACTCTTCATCCAGAGATCGGGGCAGTTCTGCCTCCTATGGATTACAACCCTCAAATTCAGCTGTGGTGTCTCGACAAAGACACGATGATATCAGAGTCCACACTGACATACAGAATGAAGAAAAAGGTATACAGATTGCTGTTTCATGTGTAAATTGTGAGGGGGGGAATTCAAAGAAAGGCAGTAAACTTGAAATGCTGGAGAATTTTTTTTTTCAGTGAACTGATAGAACTCATTCCCACACTATTGCTGTGAGAGATTTATCAGGCATCAAAGAAATATTGTGGTTAATCTGAATAGTGAGAGAAATACACAGTTGCATTTGGAGAAAAATGTAACAGAAGAATTATGCCTGAACAGAGTAAGTACTTATTTTCTAAAGAATAGTATTCTGGATGTGTCTGCAAGTTGTAATTTCTTTCTGAATACTGTCGTCCTCAGGTATTGAAAAGGGACTGCCTGATACATATTACCTGTTGCAGTTTACAGCAGCGAATTGGAACCTGTTTGGGAATTAAATCTGTATTTTATCATTAATGGGAGTTTCTACTCCTATGCACCTCAGTCTGCCTTCATATAGTGTTCATATAAGTTCATTTTTTATTTTGATAATGGAAATACTTTCTCTAAAAAAAAAAGCTAAAAATTCAGAATTGTACCTTTTTCATCTTTATGAAAAAGAAATCTGTCTTCTGATTTCCTTTTTTTTTAAGTCACCAAGTATAGATAGCAAACCAGAGGATTTTTTAACTTGCAGAGTTACGTCTTAGGCTATGTAAATCTTCTTCAGGAAGGCCAGACTCTAAAAAATCTCACAGGAATATTAGTGTGGGAGTTTTTGTTCAGGAACCTAAAAAGCATTCGCACTCCCCCTACTTCTCTGCCATGTAACTATCTGTAAAGAATTGCTGCATCTTGGGGGAAGTTACAGTTGTGTGTGCTGATGCAAATGGATTGTTAGAAGTTGTAGGTACTGTTACTAGGAGGCAGGTGCATGAAACGGTTATTTGTTTGTCCACATACCTTAAGGACCTTAAGATTTGGTTAACGAGAAAGTGCTTAGAAAGTGAGTGTATTTGTCAGTGTGTCTGCTAACATGCAGAGGTTTACTGTGTTTCACACTGGAGTAGTAGGTTATTCTTATACTTTGATGTGTGCTAGTATTTAAAGAATGTATTGGCAATATAGTGAAAAAGTAAGTTCGAACAAATTCCGTAAGGTAGTTTGAAGTTGCTGGGAAAGTGCCATTTGAAAAGAAAAATGCCCCTATCTCATCTCCAAGTACTGTGTCTTACGGGGCATGTCTCTGCTAGCTCAGCACTTCAGCTATGCTGTTTTGTTCAGGTGTGGCTTGAAAAGAGATGATTAGGAGATTTTGTACTATAAAACCGAATTCCAAGTATCTCTACTTCATTTTTATTTTTGGAGACATTTGTAAGCTTACAGATGCAGAATCGTTTCCTTGTTTACTTGGAATGTTCAATTAATATGTCAGAGTCTGTCAGCGTGGAATATTCATTTTAAGAACTTCTAGCTTTTCTAGCCTGGATAACCATATGTCATAAGTACATAGAATCTTTGAGGAGATATTCCACCACCCACCTGCAATTTCTGGTGTTGATAATAAAAATTACTTCCATCCTGATAATTTCTGGAAGTTGTTCAGGTCTGAAAACCTCTAAGGATGTGAGGTTCTGCAGCTTGTTTAGTGCTTTACCACTCTTCTGGCAAATAATTGTTTTCTCATATCCAGTTTGAATTTCCCTTGCTGCAACTTAGGACTGTTGACTCCTGTCCTTTTGCACTGCAGCTGTAAGATTAGTCTGGCTATCTTTTTTTTTTTTAATAACCCTTCACATTACCTAGTGGAAGACTGCAGTTAGATCTCTCCCTTTTGTCTTCTCTACTTAAACAAGACGGGGGAGTTGGAAGATTGAAGTTCTTAAAACAGAATAGAAGGCTCTTGGGTTTTTACTTAGAGGTGAAACATTCTCCCATCCTGCAACACTTTCCTCCCTTTTGGTTTGTTATTATGATATGCTCCGAGTCCTTACTGCTAAAAAGATACCGTACTAGTATTTGAATATTATGGTACCTGCATTTTTATGCTAAAGTTAATCACAGTCACATAGCGTATCGTATTCTTACTTAGCCTCAATTAAAATTTATGAGGAAATGAATAGCATTTGTATATATTAGGATTTTCAAAAACTTTCCAGATCAGGAGATAACTGAAGAGAGTTATAATGTAATTTTTACAGCCTTACTGCTGAAAAACCTGCTTGCCCTCCTGGTTTTTTATTACTCTTGACAACGCTTGATATTGTTACTAAAGATGTACCATCTATATACCAAATGGGAAAACACAGGTTTGTGTTTAATTCATTTAAGATAATGTCAAATACGTTGTAGGAAATATTACATGGCTTTGCAGACAACCAAAAAAGCTGGGATATTTTGTGTGCTAGAGGGGAAAGTATGAAATAATTTTCAGAACTCCATTAATGTGTGGTAGCATGTCTGGTTTTGATAGTTGATCTTTGTGGTCTGAACGCATGATCACTTGACAGTGTTCAGTTTAAGTAATTTCTTTATTACTTTGAATTTTAGTGATAAACTTTTGTTTAGTCATAAATATATTTGTTGCCGCTAGAAGTTGTTTCCTTTATAGGACAGTGCTGGTTTGTTATGACAAAATAATGTTAAGGTGGCATGCATGCTAGTTTATGTTTAAAAATTGAGTTTAATGTTATAAATCCAAATATACACATCATCTACTGTAATTGTAAAATGCAATCATTTACTGTAATTGTAATTAACTAATTACAGTTGACACTCTGCGTGGGATTTTCTGTAATGGTATGTTAGTCCCGTGTATGTAGAAATACAAACTTCTACTGGTAATTTGCAGCTTCTTTTTATCAAAAGCTTTGCCTTCAAGATGACGTTCTTTACATCTCTAAGGTCTAGATTCACTTTCATGTTTGAACATATATTTTTCTATCCATCCCGTAGTCTCAGTAGGCTGCCTGTCTGTAAAGAGGCACCTCTCTTTTCCCTCATACTTTCTTTTGTACACTGGTGCAGGTGGAATTGTGAAAATACCTTTTCTGAAAGGAGTCTTGCCTATCTTTTCTTGTTCTGGGTTTAATTCTATTAGTTCATTCTTCCCTGTCTCGGGCAGAAAAGTCACTTTGGAAAGCTGCCTGCAAGCTGCCTTGAAAGTGAACTCCAATACACTGAGTGAAGTATTGGGCAGGTTCAGGGGATGGTTTCATTTCTCTACAATACTGCAGAGGAAGAACCCTCCCCTTAAGGTGATGTGGCAGACTGGAAAAAATCTTTGGTTTCAATATTTGAGTATGTAAATTCTTGTGATCTAGGAGTAAAAATAATTTAGTTGCTACAAAATGACATTTTTATTTCCATTTTATATTGTTTCCCAAAGATGTAACTTCTTTGGTATCTCAAGAGAATGTTGACTTGAGCTTAATTTAAAATAATTGGTGTGTGAAAATAGTGACAAATGTTTAGGGAGAGTTGTTCAATATGTAGACATAATCAATCTGTGGCTTTTTAAAAGCTTTTCTTTTTTATTTATTTTTTCTTTTGGCTATTTTACTGAGCCTGTGTGGTGGTTTTATAATAAAAACAGAGTGGGAATTTGTGCATAATCAAGGAGCAAGTGAACGTATCTAGCCATGTGTATTAGCAGTTCGACAAAAAGGGCCTTGTAAAATACAAGGCCAAGAGTAATAGTAAGAAAAATCTAAATACAACAAAACTGATGTTGAATTTCATTGCAGTAGAGGTTTTTCATGGGCTTAGAAAAAAGACTTGTTTAGGTTTTGAGTATATGACCTGGAAACTTACAGGGCATAACCAAAGATTTTTGCATGTGAAAGTGAAAAAAGGAAGCTAAAGAAGGTGGTAGAGGATAGGGCTGCTAATTTGCATATGAATTGAATAACTCCTAACATACTAGCCTAGTAAATGTGGTCTGGTAGCCTGTTTTAATCGCACATTGTTTTTTCCACAGGTGGCTACAGTGTCAATGGAGGATCTGGGGAAAATACTTATGGTCGGAAGTCGCTGGGGCAAGAGCTGAGAGTTAACAATGTGACCAATCCTGATTTTACCAGTGTTCCGCATGGGAATCGTGCTTTAGCCACAAAAGACATGAGGAAATCACAGGGTAAGGATGCCACAGATTTTCAGGAAAAGAAGATCTCTTTTTGCAGCTTTCCTTTGTAATCAGGATATGAAGTTTGCTATGATTAGACAATATATATGGATTTTCTTTTTTTTTGATACATGATTAGCTGATGTTGATGGAAACTGTCACCTTGTATCTACTGTTCCCTGCATTGAGACTTGCTTCGTAGGTTAGGCAGATCTCTTGACCGTATGGCTTATGCTCACACTCTTTCAGTTGCCTTTAAATAGCTTTAGAACTCTTACTGGGGTTAGCCAGATTTGGCAAAAAGATCGGGGGCTCCAAGAAGGAGTTTTCTTAGTTTTGTTGAAAATTGATGCCTGAATAAAAAGTTGTTAATTTAGAAGTCCCTAGTGTGGGAAAACCTGCAACGGTGAGCTCAACAGTTACCTGTTCTCGCTGGACTGCAGGTCAGCTAGTTATCACATCATACCAGCTGATTAGTCAGTAGATGTGTACTCTGGAACCAGCCACCAGTCCATGCTCCCTCTTGTTCAGCTGAGGATTAGAGGCCAGGAAGGAACTGGAGGCATCATAAGAATGTGGGCAAGGTATGGGAGATGCAGTGAGAGGAAATCTGGAGTTGCAAGAGAGTGCAAGAATGCTGGGCACACGTTTCTGAGAAAGAAGGTTGCTTCATTTTTCTCATTATTTGGTTTTAAATCATAGTTTGATTTTTTTGGGGGGTTGTTTTTTTGGTGTTGTATTGTGTTTTGTTTGTTTGTGCTTTGTTGGTTTTTTTAAGAAAGTTATTCCAAGGACTTTTGAATGAAAATAGAAACTTGGTTATGACTATGCACTGTCATTTGTTGCATTACTTACCCTAAGTGATAGTTGAGCCACTGGCAAAAACTGTGGCTGCTTTATGCCAGGCACTTTATAAACAGATGAGGACACGATGTTTCTCCTCGGGGATTTATATTTCAGAGGAGACAAAAGGTGAAGAGTGTTCAGTGTGCTTTGTGAGTGGAAGAACTGAAGTGTAAGTGGTGACATGACTGTCGCAAAAGCCAGATCTTTGGAATGGGTTGAACTTGGCCTTTATAATCCTATTCTGGTATCTTGATATGCAAATTATTCAGTCCTTTTAGTGTCTCAAGTTATGGCTATGTAGGGGAAATGGAAAACTCTGTGTAAATAATACTTCTGGTAGTGGGCTTGTGCATGAATTTATTGCCAGTTAGTACTGGCAGAAAATTCAGACTGTTCTGTTAGGTACATGAGTACCTCTTAAACCATAATGTCAGGAACTATAATTTGGATGACTGAAGTCACTGTTTGTGACTTGTATGCTTCTGTACATATTCTGTCCCCTAGATGTCAGATTTCAGGAGTTCCTCCTTTTTAACTGGACTGTCTTTGTGATTATTGTAGGCTTCAGCAAGTCATTTTGGTTTTTCTTATCTTCAAAATACAGTGGGTTTATGTTGCAACAGGATCTTATTTTTTAAATTCTTTTTCTTGTTAGTGTGTTCATTAATTTAACAGTCTTCTGTGAGTTAGCATGTGGCTGATTTTGATTTTTATTTTTCAGCCTTTCAGTTGCTGATTTTTCACAAACTGGAAGTCATAGAGGTGTTTAACTAGTGCTGTGATCAGGTCATGCTCTTGGGTAGTGTATTTTTTGGGGTTTAATTTATTTTTAGGTTATTAAGGCTTAGACAGCTAACACTTGTAGGGAGCAATGCTAATGTTCGTGAGATATTAACTGAATAAAAATGAAGCTGCTTTTAGGAGTAAGTTTTGAACAGTGTATCTTATTCTAGAAGCAGTGAAATGTGTCTCTCATCCTGGTAACCCTGGTGGTGGTAATTCTACTTGTACAGTTCTGGTTTTAGGATTTTTTTGTATATATGTGTGTGGAACAGCACAGCCATAGTTCAAAATAAATTCCAGTTTTCTGTGAAGAGACTACAAAAGAAACCAAAACCAAACAACAACAAAAAACCCACGAAACACCAAAAAATCAACCAACAAACAAAAAAACCCCACAAACTCACCAAAAAACCTACAAACAAAATAAACCCCCAAACAAATGAAAAAAAACCAAACAACCCAACCAAAAACAAACAAAAAAGAACACAGAGAAGATAACACTGAAAAGTTGCAAGTTGTGGATTGATTTAATTCAAGGTTTATCGTTACTGTTGAGTTTTTGTCTAACACTGAAGAGTTAAGCAACATTTTTAAGGACAGGAGGGGGGACCCTTTTTAAGGACTTTGCAAAGATCTTAATTCAAGAGCTGTACACTTTTGTTCCTCAACAGAGAGAGTAGATCTGTTTTCCTTTTCAAAGCAGATCCCTGCTAGAAGGATCTTGGAGGATTATTCCTAATTGTTGTTGTGCCAAAATAGTAGAGGAAACCTTGGGTTTTTTTCATAGGTGCTTGAGCTTAAATACGTTCCTTTGCTTCAAGAAGCAGCTTGGTTTTCCACAAGGTTTCCTTTAAATATTATTTGATGAGTTGGTTTTTTTTATATATTCAGTCAGAAGTGTAGAAGTAAAACACTTCTGCTTTAGTTCTGAATGTGGTCTACCCAGGCACTGTGCCATGCACTGGAAGAAATTAAATATTTTGGTAGTTAAATTACGTTTCACATTTAATTTTCTTTATGATAGCTTTAAAACAGGATTTTTCTAAATTTTTACCCTCAGATTATTATCATTTGAGTCCAGAAGTAACACACTTCAGACAATACATGCTATTGCTGCAGAGAAAAGAAATAATTGCCTTTTCTTTTTCAGAGCGATCGTTGTCTTATTCTGATGAGTCTCGACTGTCAAATCTTCTTCGGAGGATTACTCGGGAAGACGACAGAGACCGAAGACTGGCTACTGTAAAGCAACTGAAAGAATTCATTCAGCAACCAGAAAACAAACTGGTAAGTAATTTTTACTTTTCCATAGCATTGGAATATTTCTGGGTTTATAAAACTCCTATTTTGAAAAATCTGAGTATTGGGATATGTCTGCGAAGAGTATCTTGTATATACCGATTTCCTTCCACAACAAAGGAAAGTGTCTTCCTGGATTGCCTGTCCTTTTTTCTGGCATTCAGGAAATTTTTCATTGCTTGATTACTTATGACATACTGCCTTAAAGCAAACTAGGGAGTGCGTGAGCTGTAGGAATAAACATGGTCTGCATGTGGGGTTTTTTTGACTTGTCTTAGCAGTATCCTCTGGATCCTTCAGCAAGGAAACAGAGGAGGGAAAAAAAAGAACTAAAATGAATGTAATGGCATTTTGCTCCAGCTTCTCAGCTATATAGGTGCTGCCTTCTGTGTCTTCTGTAGCCTCTTTTGTAGATACCAGGCATATTGTAAAAATGTCCTTGTAAGTTCTGAGGGGCAGCCAAGCATGTGGATCCCTTTCTCACCTTCCTCCCTGGAGTGCTGTTGCTCAAAGCTTAAAAACTAGATAGCATCCATTGTGTTAAAAATTATTATAAAGGAACAAAACTTTTTATTAGTTTGTCCAGAAGACTTCTTGTTAATACCTCAGTCACTAATGTGGGTTTTTTAAGTGCATGTTAGGAAAACAAATATTTCAGGTTATGTTTACTGAGAAACACTAGTTCATCAATAACGTTTCATTCCCCCAAACAGGGCTCTCCTCTGAAAGTCAGGCTTGCCTAAGGAGAAATTTTAATAATTCAGATTATATTAAATATTCTGCCAATACAATTGATTATTAGTATAGGAAACCAGGTCTTCAGCAGACACTTCTGATGAGCTGTATGAGTCTCACATTTGTGATGTGATGTTATCAGCAAGAACTAAACTTAGAACAAACCTTGATAGCAGGCTGCCAGTGTATTTTTGTGGCTCCTGTAAATAAATACGAAATATAACAAGTAGGATAATATTGCGGTATTGCTTAATATAGTTCATGCTCGTCTGCAATGCCCGTGGAAAGCATAATAGCATTCTGTTAGTAAACAGAATTGGCAGTGGCGTTTTTAATGTGGGTGTAAACAGGAACTAGTTTGCAGAAGTTACAGTGCCATCATTATGCTTATGCCTTTTATGTATCTTATAGGTACTAGTTAAACAACTGGATAATATCCTGACTGCCATTCATGATGTACTCAACGAAAGGTAAGCTGGAAAAACTAAGTTTAAAGAGGAAAATAATGATAGTGTTAGGTTTGGATTTCATTATAGAAATGAAATGGAAGGGGGGGAAGGTAGAAAGAAATGTAGTTCACTAATTTTGCATAGGTGTGACATTGCAGTAACAGGACGGAAGTGGGGGAGAGTTAAGACTCTCTTAGGCATATTAACAACACTGTTAGATTATGCTTCCCATGGAGAGAACTTGAATGCACAAGTGTGGCTTTTATATTGCAGGTAATACGAAGTCTGTCTCGGCTATATTTAATCACTTGTAGTAGTGTGTTGCTGTAGTTGTCTAGCTTGCAAGTTGAACGTTTTTTTTACAAGCTGATCTAATTCATTTGCATTCCCCTAAGAGCATATATAGAGGGAGCTCAGGTGTTTGGGCTTTCTGGTGTTTAGTTCAGTTTTATTACCCAAAGTCAGCTGTATATTAAGAATTTTCTTCCTTGGGCAGTGTGTTGCAAGTAGAACGACCTATTTATTACATACTTTTTTCAAGTTGATTTATTCTATAGAAATAATTTTATAGAACTTTTCAGATTATTAATTTTTATTTTAGATTCATCACTACTGCCATTAGGAGAGAAGCAGCTTCATTCATGCATATATATATATATGGGGGTTAGGTTTTTTGTTTGTTTTGCTTTAGTTCATAGTATCTTCTGTCCTGCTGTCATGCCTGGAGATTCCATGTTTCTTTTTTTTCTCCCCAAAAAAACAGTAGCAAATTGCTTCAAGAACTGAGACAGGAAGGAGCTTGCTGTCTTGGCCTTCTTTGTGCTTCTCTGAGCTACGAGGCTGAGAAGATCTTTAAATGGATTTTTAGCAAATTCAGCTCATCCACAAAAGAAGAAGTTAAACTTCTTTATTTGTGTGCAACCTACAAAGCACTAGAGACAGTAGGAGAAAAGAAAGCCTTTTCATCTTTAATGCAGGTGAGACTACAAATTAAAACAAGATTATTAATGATTTTTTCCAGTGCAATGCTTGAATCAACTTTTTAAACTGGTATGAATGGTAAGTACTGCTATGTTGACATAATAAGTAAATATAACTACAAGTGGGAGGGAACTTTGTGACTAAATGGGATTCTTTGATTCTGATTAGATTAGAAAGGAATGTCAAGTCTTTGTAGGATGATATATATCTTGATGTAACTTTTTAGTATATATTGCACCTCCAAGGGGAAGAATCTTGTTGAGACCAAAAAGAACTCAAGCAGAATGGTACACGAACCTGTTGATTGCTTTGTGCTACATCCTATTTATAATTTCTAATTTGAATTGTAATGAGGACTGAGAGGGAATAGGATGTGTGCAGACAAATCTGGTCCCCTGGTTCAAGTTTTAGGGTCTGTTATTTTGGGTGCAGAACAAATATGTCCATGTCTGGGCTCCGCTTTAATATTTACAGAGCCAAAAAGCTTCAGCAGGAGAAAAAGGCACTCGGAACACCTAGTTGTTCTGTGGCTGAAGAGTTAAATAACTGTCCCCACGTCTGCCATATTTCAAGCAAATTCCCGTTTGAAATTATTCTTTTCATGTGATATAGGTGATGCTTTTTACATTTTTCTGCAGAAAGAGTATTAAGATGCTTCTGTTGTTTCAATCATAGTTTGCTAAAAGGTGTTCAACAGTGAAGAAATCTGTGTGTCTAATACCGTAACTTCTTCATGTGCTGTTTTAATGAACTGAAATGTCTGGTGGCTTTGTTTTACTTTTTAGCTTGTAATGACCAGCCTGCAGTCCATTCTAGAAAATTTGGATACACCAGAGTTATTGTGCAAATGTGTCAAATGCATCCTCTTGGTGTCCCGATGCTACCCACATATTTTCAGCACCAATTTTAGGGTAAGCTTACTTTGTCCTCTGCATTTTCTTTCTCACATAGAAATGTTGGTGCAACAGATAGGTAATTAACCTTTTTTTCAAAATTGCTTTCCAGGACACAGTGGACATACTGGTTGGGTGGCATATAGATCACACTCAGAAACCTTCGCTGACGCAGCAGGTGTCTGGTAAGTTTGGCCGAGGAGTCACTCACGTAGTCCACTCGGGCTTGCAGATGATGTGGGTTTGCTTACAAGAGTCTGGTCCTACTGAGATGGCAGTTGACATAAAACCAAAATGAGTTTCTGGCTATGTAGCAAGAGACTTTGTTGCTAATTTTTAACTAAATTAGTTTGTCATTTTATGCAATATTTGGAAAATTGGGATGCTTTATTTGGGTTACATTTAAAAATACATTGTTTTCTGTAACTTTTTAACAATTTTTAAAAAGTTTATAGATCTTAATGTGTTCTTTGTGTACTTTTTAGAAAAATCTTTGTCTTAAGGATACTTTACTGGTGTTTAAGTAATTGGGTCCTTAATTAACTGCTGTAGGGCAGGGCTGAACCTTAAAACAAATTTGTTAAAGGGACAGAAGAGGAAGTTACAATTTTTATTTGTTTAAAACAGCATCTGTTAAAATTTTCATGCAGATGACCTTCTCTTACCTTAGCAACTTTTACCTCAGCAATATGCAACTAATTTTAATTTTCATGTTTTCTTGTTCCCCTGTTATAATTGCCCTGGTATTCTTACACAGGATGGCTGCAGAGCTTGGAGCCCTTTTGGGTGGCTGATCTTACTTTTTCTACCACACTTTTGGGTCAGTTTTTAGAAGATATGGAAGCTTATGCTGAGGTAAACAAGACTTGATGGTGTATACCAGAGTTAACTGTTGTGGATTTCTTAATAAAACCACAGCTGTGATTCTTATGGATGTATTATGTTTATAGAAAATAAAATCATATTGTTTTCTTAGTGAAAAGAGGATCAAATTACAGAGTGTACTTAAGGCGTGTACAGTGACAGCTTTACACAAATCCTCAAGAACTACTTAAGCAGTATCAAAGCCAGACTTTCAGCCATTGTTGATTGAGAAGACCACGTTACAATGAAAATAAAAACAATTAACCAAATAGGAATGCCTTCATTTTTAAAAGGCTGCAGTGAAAACTTTTCATGGTCTTTCCTCGATACTTTCTCTAATTGTCCAACTTCGGAGTTGTTCAGATATAGTGACCGTTAGAGAGAAAGGGATTCTTAATGCTTCCATAGATTAATGGTAAATCTGTCTTTTTATCTAAAAAAGAAAGCAGTGGATTATATTGTGCAGGAAATAATGCAGCAGGAACAGATAGAAAGCGCAATTATATTTAGTGTGCTTTGTTTTGGTTTTGTAACCTTTACTTAGTTAACAGGGCATAGAGTTAATCTGATGCTGCAATTAAAGGAAGAGTTTTGTTTTTTGGACGGAGCGTTGTCTTAAAGTATGTTTACTTGTGTATATAAACTTATGACTAGATTGTTATGTATGTTAAGATGCAGATCCTACAGGTGAAATTGTACTTCCAGTATAGTCAGTTTGTCTCAAAGCACAATAAATAATTTGATTTTATTAGTGTACGTGTATGTACACCAAGGGTTCTGATGGTAGAGCTTTGAGTTGGGCTTCACAGACCTCTTTGTCAGTGTCAAGTCCACAGAAACCTGTGCTGCTGTGACTGTAGGCACACGGTTGAAAGTGATTAGCGAGTGCAGTAAGTCGCTGCTTATCAGCTTGTCTGCTGGACTGGACAGTGTGCGTATTCTTAGTCATGGAAGAGTTTTAAGATAGTGTGTTAACTTACCTCATGGAGGAGGTGGTTCTAGCTAGTTTGTTTTCTGTCTGGCAGTGGGGTAGACCAAGGCTATATCTATACTAATGAGATCAGCACTTCTGGGAATATTCCCAGGCACGGATGCCAGCTGGCATGAAGGAGACTGCTAGTAAACTCATGGTCTCCAGATCAAGGTAGCTGCATGTAAACAGTGTGGTGAGAATGGCCATTCTAACATCCTGACTCCAATTTGTGGATGAGAATTGTTTGGGAGAGTGGTAGCACTGTGAAGACAACAGTTATAACTGCAGCAATATGAACGATGGTGTCCCAGGGACCAGGAACATCATAAGCCTCTGTTTTAAATTAAAAGATAGAGTCCGAGTGCTCTGTTTCAGTGGCTAAACTAGTGAGGAGCATCTCATTACTGCTCTTGTGACTTGCTTATCATTTTGGTCATCATTGTGTGCCAGTATCCCATCTTTGTATGTATGGAAGTTAGAGATACTGGATAAGGATATCTATAATTAGGTACATAATGTTTATGGGAAAGAGGTGAAGTATTTTCCCTTTTGTATTTTGATCTTATGCATGTATTGTAACTGTTAATGATGTACTGATATATAAAACATCTGTGCTGTAGGACCTCAGCCATGTGGCTTCTGGGGAATCAGTAGATGAAGATATTCCTCCTCCTTCAGTGTCACTACCTAAACTGGCTGCACTTCTTCGGGTTTTCAGTACTGTGGTGAGGAGTATTGGGGAACGCTTCAGCCCAATTAGAGGACCACCAATTACAGAAGCATATGTAACTGATGTAAGAACTCAAATTTTTACTTTCTGGTTTTCTGTGCTGCTGACATGATTTATCACCATTTAATGATGCTGTTCACAGTTGAGTTCATTCAGGTTTTGTGATTTTTACATGAATGTGTATATGCTCAGCTTTTGAGTAGGTGTATTTTCTTGTAACATTCTACAAGAATTTTATTACATTTTAAGGTGTAGATGGTGTTAGTGGTACATGGGAGTCATATAGCAGAAACTAACTTTTTTAGGCATTTTAACTTCAAGCAGCTGGGGTTATGCTTATGTTTTTGTAACCACGATGTTACCATTTTTTCAGAATGCTATAGTGCTATAAAATTTGAGTTCAAATTACGAGTTTGATTTTTATAAAATATTAGGGTTTTTTTATTCTGTGATGAAGTTGTTCCTATAAAATCTGATAGCAAAGTCCTCCTGTTTATAGTATAGTACAGGATGGTATAAACTCAAAATAAATATTATATAATCTGTTAAGTAGCTGCTATACTTCTGTAACAGGAACTGTAGAGAGTGCACATGATTAAAAAAAAAAAAAAAGATACCTGCAGTCAAAAATCTTTTTGCTGCATGAGCTGCACAACTGGAATTTCTACCCTTTCAGGGTTTTCTGAGGGACAAAACTTCTCAGATAAATAAGTGTGTAGATTTCCCAATTAAAGCTAAGACAGTTATGTAACTTGTGTCTTAATCTGCTGAGGATTCTCACGATAGAAGGTCAAGAGAAGAAAACTAGTCTATTACAAGAGTTGTGTTGACATCAGTTGAACTGGACAGGATTCTGAGTAATGAATTTAGGTTTTATAGGTCTTTGTGGGTCTTTAACTGAGTAGGAAACCGGGGAATTAAAGGTTTGTTTTTTCTTGTACTCCTAAAGTGTAATACCGGGATGTGCATTATTTGAAATATTCTGGTGACAGAATTTACCAAGCTGTGGAGTAGATGATGGGACAGGATATCAAGTGGATGTGAATATAATTAAATGGTGTGCAGTCCATGTCCATTTTTAATAGAGTTTAATTTAGGTGTATTTTTAATTTTCCAGGTTCTGTACAGAGTAATGAGATGTGTGACTGCAGCAAACCAAGTATTCTTTTCCGAAGCCGTACTTACAGCTGCCAATGAGTGTGTTGGTGTTTTACTTGGCAGCCTAGATCCGAGTATGACCATACACTGTGACATGGTCGTCACGTATGGATTAGATCAAATGGAAAATTGTCAGACTTGTGGCACTGATTATATCATTTCAGTCCTGAATCTGTTGACACTGGTTTGTACATATTTTTATTACTGCAGTTTTTGCATTGGAAAATATTATTTTCTGAGCAACCTTGATTTTTTTTTTTGTGTGTGTGTATTAGATAAATATTTAAAACTCTTCTCTTCCTGATCATAAGCAAGAAACTTCTCTTCTTGTATGCTTGTGTTCTTTTCTGTAAAGCTTACGCTGGTAAGCATGTTTATACGTTTGCCTTGTCGATAAAATGGTATTTCAGTTTAGCCTGAGTGCTTGTGGTTTGGGAATTTTTTGTTTTGTTTGTCTTGACTGTTGGACAGTGCCATTCTCTGGCCTCTGCAGCTGATAACACCACTTCTTGAATTTCACAATCTTAGTGCTTAATATGTACTAATTATCTACTAAAGCTTTGACCTGTGAAATCAGACTTCTTCAAAACGTAGCTCTCAATATGTAGACTCCAAACTCTTAAACACACATCAATCTAAATTAATTGTGCAACTTTCTCTCTTGGCTGTGTTGTTAAGGCCTGAAAACTGATTCTCTGAATGTGAATTTGGGAAAAGCAAATACAAACTACTTGCATCGCTGGGAAATGGCTTTTCCTAAATGCAGTGTATACAAGAAAAACATCATTTTAATTTTTAATAATCTAGTCTAATAAAAATTATTTGAAATTATTAAAGATATTTATAATTTTGGTTTTTATCCCCAGATAGTTGAACAAATAAATACAAAACTGCCTTCGTCATTTGTAGAGAAGTTATTTATACCAGAGTCTAAACTACTTGTTCTTCGTTATCATAAGGAGAAAGAGGTAAGAGTGACTTCTACAGGTGTATTACAACAGCCTTCGTGTATTTCCTAGAACATATTAATCTGTAAAACTTTGTTAATCTTTAGTATATTATTTAATTCTGCATTTAAAGGTTCTGAAAAGGCAGGTGTGGCTAGTTCCTGGTTTTGGCATTTAGATTTGATAAGGAATTGATAAGTTGGCCATCACACCAGATAGAGAAGTCCTTAGTGGATGTGACTTTCATGCTCAGTGCGTTGCGTGGGTGACCCAGAAAGAAATTAATAGATTTTGTATGTAAATAATACTTAACTACAGAAAACTGCAGATAGGTGTGTGTATCAGAGCAGGCTATTCATAGAAGCATCATTCCAACTTCTACATTTGTGAATAATATATTTTATAAATTAATTCTAATCAATCATTACTGTAATTATTTTCTATTCTTAAGGTTGTTGCAGCAGCTCATGCTGTATACCAAGCTGTACTGAGCCTGAAGAACATTCCTGTTTTGGAGACTGCTTACAGGTTGATTCTAGGAGAAATGACCTGTGGTTTAAATAGTCTTCTCTATAGTTTACATCTTCCCGAGGCCTGTTCTGAAATCCAGCATGACTCTTTCAAGAAGCACATATTCAATGTGGATAATGCAAAGTTTGTTGTTATATTTGACCTCAGTGCTCTAAGTACTATTGGAAATGCTAAAAACTCATTAATCGGGGTGAGTAAAAACTCTACAGATAGTTTCTGCAGTAAGCATAAAAACACTATTTCTTTTTTAAACTTAAAATATACCATACAGTATTTCACTGGTACTATACATAAGTATATTAAAATGATCATATTTCTTTCCTAACTTACGTTAAAGAAAAACTTCCAGTGTTAAAACTTGGGAAACGGAATGGGTGGATTTTATCTCTAGTTAGTGCATAATGAAAAGCAGTTTCTAAAGAAGAGAATCTTACCGTGGTTATTAATGGATCATTTTGAAGATTTTCTAGATTTTCAAGAAGAATTACTATGACAGATAAAAGCGACTTTGTGTCCTCTGCTAGTATATCAGCCATGTGAACATACTTGATCCAGATCTTTCCAAATACAGACTGCTTTTAACAAGTTATTTACAAAGGGGAAAGAAAATAGTTACAATTAAGGTCATAAAATTAATATAGTTAAATGATTTCCCTCAGGAAGAAGCAAAACACAGTAATTAATGGTATACAAACTACACTTAAAAATAGATTCTATTTATTATGTTTCTTTGCTTATGTTGCTAATTTTTTATAGATGTGGGCCCTTTCGCCGACTGTGTTTGCACTACTGAGTAAAAATCTGATGATTGTTCATGGTGACATAGCAGTTCATTTTCCTGCTGTCCAGTATGCAGTACTCTATACATTATATTCACACTGTTCCAGGTATGAAGATTGATAATTTGTCAGTTTTAAATAGGCTATTACAATTAAGTTTTTGCCTGAACTTCCCTAAGCAGTTTTTGCTTTAATTGCAGAGAGTCTGTATCTCGGCCAGAAAAGCATATTTTGGCTTAAAATTTGACATTTTATTCAAAGGGAAATTAGAAGTCTTGTGTGTGAATAGAGATAACTGAGGGAGAGCTCTCCTGAAAGTAAATAACAAAAGATTATTTGCTGTTTTGCTTACCGAGATATCTTGAGAGGTAATGAAATGTAAACAACAGATTTTGGACCTTATTACTACAAAATGTCAAAGTAAGGGAATAACCAGCTTAACTGTTACTCTTGGGTTTTGTGATTTTTTTCACTAAGTATTTGATGACAGCCACACCTGAAACCGGGTTACTGGGCTGCACAGAATGATGTAAAATCGTAGCTCTGGTTTTTAAGGCCAGGGATCAAAATACTTGGGTTTTGACATAATGTGGTTACTCTATGGGTATACATTAACTTTCACTGCTGTTGGTTCTGGTTGGTTTTGTTTGGTTGGTTTGCTACTGTGTTTTCCCCCTCCTGTATGCTTAAAGGAAGTATCCCTAATCTTGGGGTTGGTTTATATTTTCCTGTTTTCCCTTGCCTTTTCAGACATGACCATTTCATATCAAGTAGCCTCAGTTCTTCCTCTCCTTCTCTGTTTGATGGGGCGGTTATAAGTACTGTAACCACAGCAACAAAAAAACACTTCTCAATCATACTGAACCTCTTGGGGCTACTGCTTAAGAAGGATAACCTTACTCAAGATACCAGGTAACTAATATTTTCTTATTAATCAGGAGGTTGGTTTGTTTCCAGTAGAATGCCTTAATTTAGAAACTAAGATAATTTTAATCTGTAAAACCTGGGGTAAATTTAACCAGTCAAGTATTTTGGGTTTTTGAAATAGGATAATTAAATACCTGTGGAAAGCACAGCTGCTTATTTTTATGCATGAGAACTAGAAAAATTGAAATCCTCTATGCAGTAAAAGCAGAGCTATCAAACTTTGCTGAAGAAAAACCATTTAACGGTAGTTACCGTTTTACCAAAATGCTGTGAAAGCTAGGGGCGTTTTTCATGTTATGAAACTTTTTGTTTTAAAACAGAGTTACGGTATAATCCTCGTCTGTAATTCAAGTCATATTGAAAGGTATCTTTCTGTGATTGTATAGAGACTAATACTTCTGTCTTTTTATGAAGGAAACTACTAATGACGTGGGCTTTGGAAGTGGCTGTTCTGATGAAAAAATCGGAAACATACGCACCGTTATTTTCTCTCCCATCTTTTCATAAGTTTTGTAAAGGACTTTTAGCAAACAGTAAGATACTGCATATTTTTACTTATTAACTGTCTTTTATGTGGCATAATTAAGCATGTAAGTGACCTTCACTGATAGCTGTAATTGTACTCGTTAATTCACTTACTTGTAGGGATGATTCCTGTTTGTATTGTGCAAACACACTGCTGTAATTTTTCTCAAATGTATTCCTACCTATTACTTCTACAAAGAAGTTTCTTAAAATAATAATTTGCAGTTGTGAAATTTATTTACCAAAATGTCAGTGATGTGCCAAATCCTACTTTAAGATTGCATTGTATTTTATCAAAAGCTGTGGAGTCATTCCATAATGCGATACATCGGTTTGGATTTCAATAGAAATATGGGAACAAATGCTTTTAGTAACATAATATCAGTAAGAGCAGTAACATCCCGAGGCCAGGAGTTACTAACTTGTTTTTGTTATTGAGATCTGTTGTGTATAATGCCAACATACAGAGACCATATACGGATTACTCTGTCAGCCACCAGTAAAGGCCCATAAGTAACATGTAGCACAAGTGACTTTTTGTCACTAAGGCTTTACTTGTTATAGTAAAATCAGTCAACAAAATCAGAAGTATTGCTTCAAGCCTGTGTCTCCTTCTACTAGCTATGCTGTAGAAATGTCTCGGTGTTCTCCTGCAACCAGAGTAATGCATAAGTTATCTAATTCTAGCAAGAATAACTTTTTTGGTTTTTTTCGACTCATTAATTCAGCCCTTCTGGAAGATGTGAACATTTGTCTTCAAGCATGTAGTAGCCTCCATGCCCTGTCTTCCTCCCTCCCGGATGACCTTTTACAAAGGTACTTGCACAGAATTCTGTATATTTTTTGAATGATGCTGTTAATGCAAATGTTACTAACTTCTTCCCTTATTGGTGGTGCAGGTGTGTTGATGTGTGTCGTGTTCAACTAGTACACAGCGGTGCTCGTGTAAGGCAAACTTTTGGAAAACTTCTGAAGTCAATTCCTTTAGATGTCGTGTTGAGGTATGTTGTTCAGGTTAATGTCATTACAGAGGACGGTTTAGCTGCTTTCTTCAGTGACATTTATCTGAAAAATAATGCCAGTTGAATGTCATACTGTCTTAATTTAAAATCAAAAAGCATGAAGTGTCTTGCTATCCCTTCTACTTTGTTACAGGTTTAATAGCAGTAGGTAGTACACAAAGTGATCAACAAATTTGACAAGCTATGCAGCACTTCTTGCAACAAATACTAATACTTGTGAGATCCATGTTATCCAGAGCTCCAGCAATATTATGTCATGCCATTTGTCTCAAAAGACCTGAACTCATAAAGCACTTTGTTTTAATATCAGAGTAGACTTATTTCTAGTCATTGCATATATTATGTGTGTGTATAACTACTTTGCGCAACACTGATTTAATCAAGTACATGATAGCATGGGGTGTGGTGTGGTTTTTTATTTCTCTTCCTGCAGTAACCGTACCCACACAGAAATACAAGAAATTTCTTTGGCTATAAGAAGTCATATGAGCAAAGCTCCAAGTAATACATTCCACCCCCAGGATTTCTCCGATGTTATTAGTTTTATTTTATATGGCAACTCTCATCGAACTGGGTAAGAACTTCTTTTAAAACTGAGATCCATGGATGTTGAATTTATAGTAAGCAATTCTGAGCTATAATTAGTTAAAACTTTTAGTTAAATTGATGAATTACGTGGCTTTACATTCAACTGCTTTTGGTTTTGTTTTGTTTTCTTTTTTGTTTGGTTGGTTTTGTGTGGTTTTTTGTTGGGTTGGGTTTTGTGGTTTGGTGGTTTTTTTTACATATCTTAAGTATTGATAAATATTTTCAAATACACCCCTTTTTGTGTATTTGCCTATGTATGTTGCTTCTTGGGAATAATCCTTTGGGAGATTTGTTTGAGAGCAATAGGCAGCTTAAGTGTGTGCAGTATAAACTTGTTACCTCAAACTTGTGTTAATGTACTGATGTTTTCTTTTAGGAAGGATAATTGGTTGGAAAGATTATTCTATAGCTGTCAAAGACTGGATAAGAGAGAGCAACCAACCATCCCTCGTAATCTGTTGAAGACCGATGCTGTTCTTTGGCAATGGGCCGTTTGGGAAGCAGCTCAATTTACTGTTCTTTCAAAGTTACGAACCCCTCTGGGTAGAGCCCAGGACACATTTCAAACAATTGAAGGTAATGTAAAAAAGATAGTTTATCTTCATGGGAATTTTTGGGTATGGTTATGCAGTTAAGAACTTCATGTCCAAGGCGAGAAACACAATAGCTTTATTTTTCAGTGACTATAGATTTTAGCATGCTACGGACACATGAAGAAATACAGTGGCAGAAGAGCAGTTGTGTAATCACTATTGACTTCTGAGAGCTTTTGCTTTAGCATTGCTATACCTTAACACCTTTAAATAAAATACTGTCTGGTAACTTTTTTTTTTTCCTCTGTGTTTTGGTAAAATATGTAGGTATTATTAGGAGTCTTGCAGCCCATACGTTAAACCCTGACCAAGATGTTAGCCAGTGGACTACTGCAGACAATGATGAAGGACACAGTAGTAACCAGCTTAGGCTTGTTCTCCTTCTACAGTATCTGGAGAACTTGGAAAAATTGATGTACAATGCTTATGAAGGATGTGCCAATGCTCTTACCTCTCCACCCAAGGTTTGTTTGTCTTGGAGTGCTGGTGTTCCTTGAAACAGTCCATTGAATGAATAGTGTTTTCAGAGTTGTTCAGGTCTTAACCGTGGAACTTCAGAAGAACTTCTCAAAGTTTGAGACTCTTAATTTGTCTGGCTTTGACTTATTCCTAGAGAACATATGAAATCAGGCTTTATTTCTGGGGTACCAGCTTGTACAGTGGTACAAATCAAGCAAGTCTGTAGTCTCTTATTTCATAGCAGTCGTTTATTTGTAGAATGTGAGCAGTCTTGTTACAAAGTAACACAATTATTTGAGGCTT
>JAAGNO010011910.1:32147-44497 GCA_033439905.1 Ceryle rudis
TCTCTTATTTCATAGCAGTCGTTTATTTGTAGAATGTGAGCAGTCTTGTTACAAAGTAACACAATTATTTGAGGCTTTAAATTTGCTTTTGGAGGAATTTAATAATTATTTATAACCAACATACCCTTTTGTAGTAGTTCTAACTGCAAAACATTTTTCACTGTTGAAATAAGCAGCTTAATTACCAGACTGACATGACAGTAATATATAATTTATGGTCAGTTCATGGAAGACTTCTAGCTTGGCAGTATGCCTGGCCAGTTGCACGCTATGCATTATTTCAGACCATCTGCATTAATAACACTAAAGAGACAGCACTTTACCTGTTTCTTCTCTCAATTTAATGCTCCACAGGAGAAAAGAAACCTGTCCTGACTTTGTTATAATATTAAGTACTTAATGTAACTATTTTGATTCATACAGAAGAATGGTATTGTAAAACTTATCTTTTCTGTCTTTGAAGGTTATCAGGACATTCTTTTACACTAATCGTCAGACATGCCAAGATTGGCTAACGCGGATTAGACTTTCCATCATGAGAGTTGGATTGCTTGCTGGCCAGCCCGCTGTGACAGTCAGGCATGGTTTTGATTTACTCACAGAAATGAAAACCAATAATAGTCTCTCTCAGGTACTCTCTTTTCAAACTCTGTAGACTATTGCAAAAATACTCTCACAGTATTCTAAAAGAACTAAGCAAAGACAATCAGTAGTTATTAAACCAGCTGGTCTCTAAAAGATCATGTTATTTAAAGCCACATTTTAAGCTCATGTTTCTGTATTTACAGACTTTTCTGGTGAAGTGATACTGTAGGTTGGGTATTAGGATATACTGTATACATGTGGTCAAACACTATACATAAATAAATACTATACATAAATAAATGCTATAGTTAGTTCACAATTTGAACTGAGCTATTTCTTTTCAAGTGGAAGATTCTCCTTATACCTCCTGAAACTTCTGTTGTATTAGTGTGAGGCCTTCCTGAGCTCATGGTAGTGCAGTGTCTTTGCTTACCTGTGGGTATGAGCAGGAGGGGGATGTATTGAGGGGATATCCTCCCTCTGTAAGTAACTAGCAGATAAGTGCAGGGGTGGGATGCATGGGTGAAGTGGTTAAGACTTGTTAAAAAGCTTGAATAGTTTCTTCAGTACATGACTTGATTTGCTTAAATATTTTAAGAAAGGAGGTTTGATAGATACTTATTACTTCCTGCTTCTTTACAAGTTCTCATATAGGTACAGACCATCACATAGTGATTGCTAACTGTTGGCCTTTAGGCTGCGGAGTCGCAGCGTATACTCTCCCCTTAGCTCCCCTGTTTTTCCAAAAGCAGAGCAATGGATGGATGATATGCAGAGCCTCATATGACCTCATTAATGCTTATAAATATGTAAAGAGCAAGTGTCAGGAGGATGGAGCCAGGCTCTTCTCAGTGACGTCCAATGATAGCACAAGGGGAAATGGGTGGAAGCTCGAACGTTGGAGGCTCCATGTAAATGTAAAGAGTAATTTTTTCACTGTGAGGGTGACAGAGCACTGGCCCAGGCTGATGGGCCCAGGGGGGTTGTGGAGTCTCCTTCTCTGGAGAAATTCAAAACCCATCTGGACGCGTTCCTGTGTGACCTAAACTAAGTGATCCTGATCCTTCTGTGGCAAGGGGGTTGAACTAGATGATCTTTCAAGGTCCCTTCCAACCCCTAACATTCTGTGATTCAGAGCACTTCACTTGTAGAGGCATATAATGTAATAGTTTACCATTTCCATGTATTTAACCATGTATATCACTTTGATTCCGTATGAGATTTGTTAAATTAAGCTTCTGGTTTGATTTTAGGGAAATGAATTGGAAGTGACAATTATGATGCTGGTAGAAGCATTATGTGAGCTTCACTGTCCGGAAGCTATTCAGGGTATCGCTGTTTGGTCATCTTCCGTAGTTGGGAAGAGCCTTGCCTGGATCAATTCTGTAGCTCAACAAGCAGAAGGGCGGTACGTTTTGTCAGATAACTGGATGTTAGAAACTTGGATGTTTTTTCCTTCTTATGCATAGCTCAACTTCTGAATCTTAAATTGTGGCATGAATCAAGGCTACTGATCTAATTTCTGTGTCAATTAAAGTCGTCGTGTCTTTCAGAGATACCCATTTCATCCTGCATTTTCAGTTATTTTAACTTCTAGTTTTAACTAAATTACAAGAATTTTAATATAAATGGTCTTCCTAAGCTGTTCTTTTTTCTTAGCTTTTATTACACATCAATGTTACTTTAATATTGTGAATTTCCATTGCAAAATATTAATTTAAATATATTCCAGTTAAGTTTTTGACCAACAGCATGATCTGATTTACCTGCCACAGTTTGCCAAGAGAGGAACTCTGAGGGAGATGCTTTGCAGTTTAGTTCAGCTTTGAAAAAGTGGCTTCTACATCTGTTGAAGTAGAATCTTTGGCTGCAGATGAAATAAGTGGGTCAATGTTCCAGATAGGGTATGCCTTCATTTTGGTGTTTTCATCTCCTTAAAGGAATGCATCCTTTCTTCCCTATGAAATAAAAGGGACATCTTTCATTATTTACCTGCCATGTAAAAATCCCAAACAAAACAGAAAAAGAGGTTTTCTATTGTAACTGTCTTTTTCCCATTATTGTAAGATTCCTTAAAATAATGTGCAGCTTTCTAGTAATACGTGAGAACTGTCTCAGAAATGTCAGGTTTAAGGTGTGAATTGTTGCCCCAGACCCAATTTTTACAATCCCTTATTAAATAATATGTACTTAATCAGTATTCAGCTTTAGTCATTCAAATAAGAAGTGTGACATTTATCATTTATTTCCTTCAGTTTGTACTTGGTTTGAACTTAGCATTAAAACCTGAATGGAAGAGTTTTTATTCTAGTCTATAGCCTGGAAATTCAGCCAGTAAACTTGTATTCAGTGTTAAACCTTTTCTTCTACTGAAGGTGAAACGTGAACTTTTTTCAGTTTTGTGGTAAAGAATTGTTTAAAATATAGTTTCTATTTACCAAAAAAGAAAACTGGATCTGTAAAATGCTGACTAAAATATTAAACCATTTAAGGTTTGAAAAAGCAACTGCGGAATACCAGGAGCACCTGTGCTCCATGACAGGAGTGGATTGCTGCATAACAGGCTTTGACAAAACTGTTCTCAAGTTGGCCAATTCAAACAGTGTGAATAATGCCAGCCCAAAGCATTCCTTGAATGGTCAGTATTTATTGCTTTCTTTTTAAGAGAAATATAATTTTGTAACTGTATGGACACAAAATTAGAACATTGAATGATACAGGCGTGGTAATGATAGTGTCTAATTCTTAAACCTGAAAACGTGTTTCTGCCTGCAGTTGAAGTGAACTGCTTAATGCCATTGAAACCAATATTATGTGTAGATATGAGGGTTTGCAGTAATGAGGTCTAGCAGAAACTAAAAATAATAGGTAAAATATTTTGTAACTTACAGATGTAATTCTAAATTATTTTTTATCATCATAACTTAAGGCTTAGTATTTATGACATAATTGTATCATAAATGCACTAGTTACTCAGAGTTTAACTTCTGAGACTGTTGCAGTATTCTGTTTCATCTTTGAAAAGGGACCTTCTTTGTTCCTAATTTAGTTTTGGTTTTCCTGTTTTGGATGCTGCTTTACAGATATGGGCTAAAATTTTCCAAACCTTCCTTTGAAAGGTTCTGTTTGATTTTCTGTTTCTTTTTGTTTGTTTTAAAAAAGTACAAGTGGAAGAAGAATACTGTAAATGTTAACTATTTAATTTTTTTCTTGACAAAAGACAATAGAAATGATATTTGAATGATAGAATTGTGATTTTTTTAAAATACATAAGCATAAAAATATGTATATTTTCTTTTCACAGGAGAAACTAGAAAACCTGTTCTGACTAAGCCAAGTGACTCTTCACCTGAAGTTATAAACTACTTGGGTAACAAAGCATGTGAATGTTACATTTCCATTGCTGACTGGTCTGCTGTACAGGAGTGGCAAAACATGGTCCATGACTTGAAGAAAAGCAATAGTAATACCTCAATCAATCTGAAAGCAGATTTTAACTACATAAAGTAAGGATATAATTAATTTCTTCAACAGTACCTTGCAGTTCAGTATCTTAGAACTGAAATATTGAAGTTTTTTATGGAATCCGGATGTCATTGATGTGGAGGCACAATGAGAAGCAAGTTGTGTCCTTGATTGTGAGGAGGGGAAATTGGCCATGATATTTACTAGCCATACCAACAAGTAAAGAGGCAGCATCATTCAAAACAGTTACTGGGGCTTTCTGACTGCTGAGTTTTTTTAGTATTCCAGAAAAAATGTTTACATTGAAAGTAAAAGACAGCTAATATATTCTACTTCTACTGGCAGAAGATACATCCTTTTGCACAACTTAAATGTAAAAAATAGATTGCCTATCAGTACTAGAGTTCTCTAAAAATATTTTAATTGATTAATTTAAAATGTGTATTAAGGAGGTGGTCTTGGCTGCTTAAATTATTGACTTATTTTTTTTAAAAAAAGGCATTTAGAGTTGTCATTTGTGCATTTATTTCCTAATCTGTGATATTTGTCTGGTTCATGAAAAGATTATTTGTGGTATTGAAATAGTCCTTCAAGGTTCAATAGTCCTTTCTGTTTCCCTTGACAACTTGATTACTTTGCATCTCTGTAGTATTGTGGTAAGCATCATAATATCCTTTTGCTGAAATTTCTTGGCTCAAAAATTAAAGCATAGAAGAAAATTTTGAAATAAAATCTGGCAGATTTGAGAAGGTGACTGCTTCCATCAGAAGAAATGATCCTTTTCCTGCAGTAACTCAGAGCGTTGTGCAGTTAATCCTTTAGGAGAATGAGTGCTTCTCATGTACGTGAAAATGTGTCATTTCTGAATGTTCATGTTTTTGTAAACTAAGCCCACTGAACTCTGATAAACGCCACAAGTGCTGGCTGTACTATTGTAGAGGTCTGGCCATTTTGGCTGCTTTGAGTTAGTTTTCATCCAGGTAATTACTGGATGTAAGATAGTATATCATTTAAAAACAAACAAACAAACAAAAAAAAACCTGTGAAGAGCTCCTGAGAATGCACAGCACGTTGACTCTACTGCTCCTGAGCAGGCTGAGAAGAGACTCTCTGTACTAATGGGGATCAAAATAACTCAGCAGAAAAGGGAGTTTTCACATGCTGAATGTTTTGGGTTGTTTGGTTTATTTTTTTCTAATGCAGATACTTAGATAATTCCTTTGTCAGTGGATAGTAACAAGAATATTGAAACTTTGAGTCTTCTGTATTCCGAGTCATCAAACTTCTTAGCCTTTCAATGACTACTTTTTTGTGTGTAGTTCTGTAAAAGTTTAGAATGCCTGAATTACTTCCTAATGTAGAACAATGAGGAACAAAAATTTAAATTTGCTATCTTGGGCTGTTAGATTATGCAAATTTCTATGGCTTACCACCTGCACAACATTCTGGTATTTCTGCACTTTTGGTCTCGCGTAAACTGAGGAGTTGAAACCGTGGCCTCATGGAATTCTGCCCCAGAACTTTTCTGTGCATGTAATGGGGGGAATGTTTGGTATTTTCTTTTGGTTTTGACAACCTTTTTCTTCCTGACTATGGTAGAAGAGTATTAGATATAGTGTGATGGAATTATGAAAAGCTTCATGCTTGGAGAGGTGTTTTCTTTCACTTTAATACTGTATTTATCCATTTGGTCCAGCATTGTTGCCTTTCATTGATCTATGTGAAAACTGGGATTTTTTGCTTAGAATTAATCATAAGTGCTCTTGTAGGATTTTGAGTTAGGCTTGAGACTTTCTTTTCTGTTGTATAAGAGATTTGCCAACTGGAATGAAATAAGAAAAGTGAAAATAAAAGTATAAACATTGAATTGCAGGTCTTTGAGCAGCTTTGAGTCTGGACAACTTACTGAATGCACTGAACAACTAGAATTATTACCAGGAGAAAATATCAACCTACTTGCGGGGGGATCCAAAGAAAAAATAGGTATAAATGCAGAAGTTGACATTATGACAATTACAAAAATAAATAATTCTTCATCTGTCTGTCTCTCTGAATGATAGACTGAAACTTCTGAATGCCGTTTGCTGTGTTCAGTGGACTGACCATAACCATTATGAATTGAGCTTCAAATGATTAGCAGTGGTTATGAATGTTGACACAAGTGTGTTTTCTGGAGTTAATGTGTTTGTTTATGAGTAATCTATCCTCACTTTCTAATATGAATACATAGATATATATATTAAATATATATGTATTTTAATAAGTTTTTCCCAAACTTCCTTGCTCTTAAAAATGCATTCCCAGATGGTGACTCTTGATAAAATTTGGCAGTTCTAGCTGGGTTCAATTGTTTAATCTCTATGTAGACATGAAGAAGCTCCTTCCTAATATGCTAAGTCCTGATCCAAGAGAACTTCAAAAAGCAGTTGAAGTACAGCTTTTGAGAAGTTCAGTATGTCTGGCAACAGCTGTAAACCACGTAGAACAGGAGCAAAAGTGGCAGTCAATATCAGAGTAAGTTGAAATGTGCTATGAATCAATGTCATATACTGTGAAAATCTGTTCTAGTTTTAGACATAACTTTGTGAGAAGCATAGTCTGCTTTATATTTCAGCATGTATGGGGGTTTGCTACAAGTTGTAGGTGTTGTGAGTTAGGAGCTTACAAAGGAAAAATAAAAATAAAATGATGTTTAGCTTGGAGATTATGTAGTTTTTTGAGTTGGTAAAATGCTGCTTCTTGTCAGCTTAATAATAAAGTATCATACTGTAACTTGTGCATGATACTGCAAGATTTTCCTATCGTCTTTTTCAAGATGCTGAATTTACCTTTTCTTTGGTAATTTTTATATCACTGTTTACTTTGAATGTCAAGTTAACAAAATGACTGGTTCTTTTATTTCAGAAATGTTATTAAGTACTTAAAGCAAACATCACGAATCGCTATTGGACCTTTAAGACTTTCCACACTCACTGTGTCTCAGTCTTTACCAGTGTTGAGCACTCTTCAGTTGTATTGTTCTTCTGCTTTGGAAAACACTGTATCCAACAGGCTGACCTCAGAGGTATATTTGTGTGCTTAAAGCCTAAAGTGAAGTAACTTCTTTCTCCATGTCATGTCACCAAGTATTGAATGTAGAACATACGTTAATTGTTTTGACCATTTACAGTTAATCACACTTGAAAAGACCTCATTTAGTTTTCTAATGCACCTTGACCCAGTTCTTTTATTAACATCTGAATTGGATTTCTTTCTATAGTTTTGTAAATATACAATCTCTTTCAATTGCACTTAGTGTTTTTAAAGTTTTATTGGTAGCTACTCTAAATTAGAGAAGAGTTGATATTTCTTCTCTAAATACTTTGTAACACTCCTACAACACACATAATTTACTTTAATTTTTAAATATTTATCAAAAACCAGTCACTTCAGCAGTTAAGCTCACTGTGAGACTTCAGCCAGTTCTAATTTCTAATCACATGGTTTAGAAATCAGTTCTGCTTGGTTTTGAGCTCTTAGTGTTGTCCTCTCAAAATCAAGCATGTCTTTCTAGAGTTCAGTAAAATGTATTTACGTTTTCTTAGTTGACAGAATGGCTACTAATGTGCATAAGAATGTTTGCTCTGCACTAAAACGGTCTTTGGTTTTAGTAAATGAAAATAGATTTTATTAAAGATGTCTCATGACAACTCTGCAACTTCTGCGTCTTTCAGGACTGTCTTATACCTCTCTTCAACGATGCTTTGAGGTCATGCAAACAGCATGACGTAAGGCCATGGATGCATGCACTGAGGTACACGGTCTACCAGAATCAACTCATGGAAAAACTTAAAGGTACGTAAGTTCGCATTTCAGTGTTATGGAAGGTAAATGCAGAATTTGAACTCAAGTCTTCTGAAAGCAGCAGATGGATCTTGCTGTTATATAGATGGATTAATTTTTTTAAAGCCAAGTTTTGGTTATTTAGGTGTTCTGCTTTACAGCTAGGAGGTCTCCGTTACTACTGTAATATAGAATGTGTTAAAAAGAAAAATTCTGAAATGCTTAGTGGTTCTGCACTCCTCTGACTGCTTTACTTGCTCATCTCATACTTTAAATGCTTTCACTTTGGAACACTTCAATGCTATTATCAATAATGGTTAAAAACAGTCAGGAAAGCCATGTCAATGTGCTGTATGGTAAGTGGTAATGCGAGAAATAGAAATTGTATTTCTAGTACAGGACAGGTAGATTTCTTAGTGAAGAAGTCTGCTTATAGTGACAAAAATATTCTTTTACCCCCTAGATAATCTATAGTTAAATATTTATTTTTTATGTTTGTTATTTCAGATAGGGCATATAAATATTATAGGCAGAAATTAAGTACTCCAAATTTCTGAAGGTGGTGTTAGGAAATACAAAAAGAACGGAGCAATTTTTCCCTGATGGTTGTATACAGAATACATTGTACAGAAATTACCTGTGTAACCCAGGTGCAATTATTGTTTGTTCAGTGATTTTGTTTACAGTGTCTTGCTTTCTTCTTTAGAACCAACAGTCCCAATTAAAAGCCATCTAATGGAGCTGGGCTTAACAGCAGCGAAATTTGCAAGGAAGCGAGGAAATATTGCCCTGGCTACACGACTGCTTGCCCAGTGCAGTGAAGTTCAGCTAGGAAAAACCACTACTGCACAAGACTTAGTCCAGCACTTCAAAAAATTGTCTGCACCAGGTCAGATAGATGAAAAATGGGGTCCTGAACTTGATATTGAGAAAACAAAATTGTTATACACAGCAGGTGAGCATTTGCTGATTATGCTGTAGATACTTGAGCTTCTTGTCTTTATAACCAGGCTAAATCCCCTGACCTTGAAATCGTGATAGGAAGGTATCATTAGGAGCTGATTTCATCCTGTTAACTGCTTTTTCAGTCTGTGTTTTCACAAGTCTTACTTGTCATTTTTTACTTCAAAAGAGAATTTTCTTTGTAAAACTACTTTGTTAGAAGCTGTGTCTGAATATACTGAATTTCAGAAGTAGTATTTTGAATAAAATTAACACTCTACTGAAGATAACGCTTTTCATGATATGCAGGTCAGTCAACACATGCCATGGAAATGCTGAGTTCTTGTGCCATATCCTTTTGCAAATCTGCCAAAGCTGAATATGCAGTAGCTAAATCTATTCTTACACTGGCTAAATGGATTCAAGCAGAATGGAAAGAAATTTCAGGACAGCTGAAACAAGTATATAGAGCTCGACAGCAGCAGAACCACACTGGTCTGTCTACCTTGTCTAAAAACATATATAATTTGATTGATCTCCAAGCTGTTAACACACTAGAAGAAGAATATCCTAGGATTGAAAGTGAATCTACAGGTAGACTTCTTTCTTTTTTTTGTTAAATTAGTTACTGATAATTCCAGAGGGGTAACACCAGCTAATATGGATGAAGGCCCTGTGTTCCATCACTCGTGTATCTTTTTTCCTAATACACGTATAAACTGTGTTTTGTGCAGCAGGTAACTATACGCAGTTAAAAAACCCAAACACCTTAATATTGATGTTTCTTTCATATCTGTCTGATAGTCTGAATAAGAAACTATAATGCATTTATTTTGAGGAGGATATCAAATTTTGCCATGCTTTTGTCTGCTTTCAGGACCTGTATTTGCTAAAGTTTGAATGAGATCTTTCAGAATAAACATAGACATGATTTATATTTTGAAGGCCCTGATAAGCGTGAAAAGCAGTTTTCTCATGACCTTTAATGTATATTTAATTCTTACACTTCTGCTGTTGCCACAAGATGTGGAAAATTTTACACTTAGGTTTTAACTTGACTGAAAATAACCAACCAAACAACATATTTTGGTGTTACTTTCTATGTTAAGGAAATCAGAAGTAGGTTTTATGTCATAATATACATTGCTTTTATTTCTCCCATGACAGTAAACATTGGAGTTGGAGAGCCTGACTTCATCTTGGGACAGCTCTATCACTTGTCTTCAGTACAGGCACCTGAAGTAGCCAAATCTTGGGCAGCCCTGGCTAGTTGGGCTTATAGATGGGGCCGGAAAGTAGTTGATAATGCCAGGTAAATTCTTCCTAATGCTTAAATTTATAGAGCACAATTAGTTTTCTGAAGGTAAACCCTAGCTTTGTATCTGTGATTACTGTTCTTTGTGGTCTGAAGTCACATGTGAGCAGAGAACTGAATGTTCTCTTCAAAACTTGCCCTCTGTAAAAAGCAAGCAAGTTTACTTCTGAGATAAGGATGAAGATCTCTTCCTTCAAGAAGTTTTATATAATAAATCTTAATGAGTTTGGTAGCTGTATGAATACTAATAGATTGGAGATTCATAATTCATTAAATGTTACAGTCAGGGAGAAGGTGTTCGTCTGCTGCCCCGGGAAAAATCTGAGGTTCAGAACTTGCTTCCAGACAACATTGCAGAGGAAGATAAGGAGAAAATCTATGGGATTCTTGGGCAGGCAGTGTGTCGTCCGGCTGGGATTCAAGTAAGTGTAAATTTGTTTCACTCCAGTGTGAACCTTATTTTTCCTCCACTTTTGTTTCATACTAACTCTTGTAAATGTTTTAAAGTTAAAATTCAGACAGTACAAGAGTTCTCTAAGAAGCCATCTATTAGCTAAGTGGTAACACATCTGTTCTCTAGACTTGCTAGTATGAGCAAGTAATGCAGTTGCATGAATTGCCTGAATAAAAAGTGGCTTAGGAATCAACACTGCTTATAGAAATGGTTGGAGGACTTAAATCTGTTTTCCCTTTATTTGCATTTAGGATGAAGATATGACTTTACAAATCACTGAAAATGAAGACAATGAAGAAGATGACATGGTGGATGTTATATGGCGTCAATTATTAACGAGTTGTCCCTGGCTTTCAGAGCTTGATGAAAATGCAACAGAAGGGTTAATTAAAGTGTGGAGGAAAGTTGTAGACAGAATCTTCAGTCTCTATAAACTCTCCTGCAGTGCATACTTTACTTTCCTGAAACTCAATGCTGGTCAGGTTAGTGTTTCTGCTGATGAGGAAATCCAGTTACAAACTTAGTATTAAGTGGTGGACTCCACATGCTTAGCTTAGAGGAGTATGTATTTCTTTCAAGGTTCCACTTGATGAAGATGATCCCAGGCTGCATTTAAGAAACAATTCTGAGCAAAGCACTGATGATGTTATTGTGATGGCAACCCTGAGACTGTTACGATTACTTGTCAAACATGCTGGAGAACTTAGGCAGTATCTAGAACATGGGCTGGAAACTACACCTACTGCTCCATGGAGAGGTAAGTATATGTTATATAGTTGTTAAAATTAATTTTGACACCTTTTTTAAATACAAATGAAAGGTATTCATTGCACTTTGATAAAATTTTTATTTAAGCATGATAGAATGAGAGCCTGTCTTTTACTGAATACTTTAAAGGTGTTCAAGTCTGCCATGCATTCTGATCTTAGAATAGTTAAGTAGCATAGATTCTTATTCCCTCCCTCACCTTAAGACATTGAAAGGAGAAAGGAGATGTATATTACCACCTTAAAAAAAAAAAAAAAAGGGGGGGGGGGTGGGGGGGTTGGTGGTTTTGTTTTTTTTTTTGTGGCGGTTTTGTTTTGGGGTTGGTTTGTTTTGTTGGTTTTTGTTCTTGTCTAGCGCAGTTTGAAATGCAGTTCAGAGGAGGTTGTGTGGCTAAAGCCAGCTGTCTCAGAAGTAGTTCTGTCAGTATGCTGCTGGTTCTGGTTGCTCAACTGAGTGGAAGCATTGAAGGCAGCAGAAGAGGCAACCAACTATTGCAGAATTGTACTTTCCTTTGAAACCTCCTGCTGACTTCAAGAACTACTAATGTGGCTCTCCTTATTTTTGAAAAATGATATAAAAGATAAAATGTGCAGAACTCAGTTCCTAGTGCTTGACTGAAGGATTTCTATATTGCATATGATATGATAAAATAAGCGATTGCCTGTACTGCGAAAGACAGTTATTTAAAAGAAGATTTTATTAGGAAACTAAACATGTGTGTTCTCCCCATACAAAACCAGCATGCTTTTAAAAGTAAAATGAAATAAAATTCAGCGTAATTTGAAGTGAAGTTAAATGAATGGGCACATTTTCTTTTTCTTTGTATGAAGGTATTATACCTCAGCTTTTCTCCCGCCTGAATCACCCAGAGGTGTATGTTCGTCAGAGTATTTGCAATTTACTGTGTCGAGTGGCTCAAGATTCTCCTCATCTCATACTATATCCTGCCATAGTGGGTACCATTTCACTTAGCAGTGAATCACAGACTTCAGGTATGGA
>JAAGNO010011910.1:44597-67215 GCA_033439905.1 Ceryle rudis
TCTCCTCATCTCATACTATATCCTGCCATAGTGGGTACCATTTCACTTAGCAGTGAATCACAGACTTCAGGTATGGAGTTAAAAATAAATGTTCAACTACACCTTAGCTAATATAATTTTGTATACTGGATAAAATGATATTGAGGATTTTTTTCAGTTACGGTGATACTTTCTATCTTAAGAATATTTTTATTTCAGGACCTTACTGATACCTTTCATTTGTTTTACTGGGTTGGCAAATATGTTTGGGTTTTCTTCCAATTTTATCATCATATACTTTGCTGGTACTTAAGGTAATATGGGGGCCTGATGCTAAATGAAGTATTTATTGAGTGCTGTATCTTTCAAAGCCAGAACAATGTAGCTAGTATTTAAATAGCTGTTTCTAATTTAGGAAACAAGCTGCCTTCTGCAATCCCTACTTTGTTGGGTAATATTCAAGGAGAAGAACTGTTGGGTGGTGAATGTGATGGAGGAAGCCCACCAGCTTCTCAAGAAAGCGGTAAAGATGACACAAAAATTGGATTAAATGAAGATCAAGCAATGATGCAAGATTGTTACAGCAAAATTGTGGAGAAACTCTCTGCTGCAAATCCAACAATGGTATTGCAGGTAAATAATCCAAATATGTTCTACTTAAACTCCTATACAATATTTTGTGATAGAAATATCTTGTGGGTAGACCTACTGAAGGTTTGGTGCATCTTTTCTATTAAGCTATCATCTTTTTCAAGTTGCTAGTCTACAAAAATGTCTTAATACTAGTACACTTAGAAGCAAGTGAATCTTAATTTATTTTATGCAGGTTCAGATGCTAGTGGCTGAGCTGCGCAGAGTTACAGTTCTTTGGGATGAACTTTGGTTGGGAGTTTTACTGCAGCAGCACATGTACGTCCTCAGAAGGATTCAACAACTGGAAGATGAAGTCAAGAGGGTGCAAAACAACAACACTTTACGGAAGTGGGTCTTTTTTGAATTAATAATCTTAACAGAATTTTATTCTTGGGGAAGCATACAGTCAAACTGATGAACACTTTGATGCTACTGCTAGTACTCTAATGAAATGAGAAACAACAACAGTCTATCAGTGGTCTACCCATGAATCCATGTTGGGATTTCTGTAGTAAAAATGTGTTAGAACCTAATGTGGTTTAAATTGTGGATTATGAGATCCCATAGTTCTTCGTTTCCCAGGTCTGTCTTAGAAGTCATCTGAAATGAAGACAAGCATGTTGAAGGGTGTAATCTCTTTGGAGTTTACTGTAAATACATACATTTGGAGTAAATGGAACATCTTAATCTACCTTTGGTTTTCACTGTTCAGCAAGTCTTCCTCCCCCTCCACCTCCCTTTCCTCTCTCACCTGGGCTCTCCTCTGAATGAATTTGTGGATGAGGAAAGTCATTCACTGGGCACCTGACTAAGCTTAAAGAATCCCTCTGAATCCTATAGTTAGGGCTGACATTGAACCAGAGAACAGCATGATCTGAATCTTGCACTTCTTTGTAGTGTGGTACACCCTCAGAAAGTAGTAGTAAAGAGCTCTTTTATTAAAGCAAATCACTTAGAGTGGTTTGAGCTCTGAGCTTCTCCTCAGGGTTTCCAGAGGTGAAGAACCCAGTTCAAATGTTTCTGCTTAAAAAAAAAAAAGTGTGCATCAGAGGAACATGCATTCAATGTGGAATGAAATACTTTTCCTTTTGATACTGTCATCCTTGAAGACCTCATTTTGGAGCTGTAATAATCTCTGAATTCTTAAAGGTCTCATTTGCAGTCTTGCTTTAATGCTTTGCTTATAAAGTAACTTGGTTTTATGGAGTTAAGAGGGAAATTTTGTTGTCTTATTTATTTATTTTAATAGAGAGGAGAAAATAGCAATCATGCGTGAAAAGCATACAGCTCTAATGAAGCCCATTGTCTTTGCTTTGGAACATGTACGGAGCATCACTGCAGCTCCCGCAGAAACTCCCCATGAGAAATGGTTTCAGGATAACTATGGAGATGCAATTGAAAATGCACTAGAGAAACTTAAGAATCCTTTGAATCCTGCTAAACCTGGAAGCAGCTGGCTCCCATTTAAAGAGGTATTAAATGCCCAGACTAGAAATACAATGTAGAGACTCTTGACACTTCTGCTACACCATATACTTGATTCTCTCTTTAGTATTCTTTTGCCATATCAAAGTTGCAGCCTGAAACTTTGTCTTCTCTGCAATCACCACAGGCATTCCGGACACTAAAGTGCAGTACTTTTTGCCTCTGTAACAAGTTCTGGTTACTGCCTGCATTATTGCATTTCTACCCTATGAAATTATTCTATTTTTTTCAAATCTTGCATTTTCTGCTGTCTGGGACAGTCAGTTTTGGGGGAAGAGGAATTTTTTTTTTAATACTGTCTTTATGAAACTTTATACTATTTGATTTTAGTGGATTTAAATTTTAACAAGTTGGTACTCTGGTTATCTAATCCTTGGGCTGTGCAGCAACCATTTCAAAGATACTTTGTTTTTCAATGATGTGATCTTGTCTCAGTTTTTTGTGGATCTGAGGAGAAACAAAATCTGTATTTACTTGGATATCCAGAGCCAACTTGGTGTTTTTTAAAAGTCTTAAGACAGAATGTAGGTTTTACACACTAATAGGTGTTTGGGTTTTTTTGCAGTTCCCCTTCTGCTTTGCAGAACATGTAAGCATACAGATACATAAACAGGAGGTGGATGAACACCACTACCTTTGACCACAGCTCAAATATTTATAAATGCAGGAGCAAACCTCTTTAGGAGCTTGATTCGTTAGGACTTCGGTGCTTATCACCAGGCAGGGTGTATTTGTTACATAAAGAATGTTTTTGAGTTTTTGCTATCTTCATCCTAAACTGTAGTAGGATTAGTAGGTTGGCAAGAATGAAAGGTGGTTTAAGAAACACCTACATGCTTCCTGAAAGATGACCAGCATTAAGTCTGTCTTGGTAGTGTGGGTTTTTTGGTTTTGTTTGGGTTTTTTGGTTGGTTTTTGGAGTTTGGGGGGGTGGAGTGGGGGTGTGTTTTGTTTTATTTTGGGTTTTTTGGTGGTTGTTGTTTTGGTTTGGGTTTTTATGCTAGTTTTTAAGATGAACCTTTGCCTAAAACAAAAAATTTCTTTGAAATAGGTTATGCTAAGTTTGCAGCAAAGAGCACAGAAACGGGCTAGTTACCTTTTACGACTCGAAGAAATCAGTCCTTGGTTGGCTGCCATGATGAACACTGAAATAGCACTTCCTGGAGAAGTATCTACCAGAGACACAGTCACAATTCATAGTGTGGGCAGCACCATCACAATCCTGCCCACCAAAACCAAACCTAAAAAGCTGCTTTTCCTGGGTTCAGATGGGAAGAACTATCCCTACCTGTTCAAAGGTAAGAAATGGAAGTTTTCTCTTACAAGTTACTGTCTCCTGTTATAAATTAGACTATATTAAAGTTGGGAAGATGCATGATTGCAACTTTTGTTTTATCTACCTGAGTGATAAGGAGACAGTTGTTTGGAGCATCTGCTCCCTCTCTTTTGCACCTCCCATTTCACCATACATTTTTAAGGAATTTTGCCTTTTGAAGCTGTAAGTCAGGGGTGTTTCAGATCCCTTTTTTATAAGGGTGCATCAGAAACAGTGTTCTCTTTACATACTGATAACATAAGCTGGATGCACTTCTCTGGAAGCTTTAAGGTAGCACCCAGAAGAGAACTTTAGAGTCTTCATGCCTTCCTTGAAAGGGAAAAGACCTGTTCATTCTGTTAGTAACTGTTGCATGTACTGCTTACAAAGTGTATTGTTATAAACTGGTCCTTCTAGTAGGTAAATGCTATGTAAACATTTAGGTTTAGGCTGAATTTAGCAATTCATCCTTAGTCTGCATATTTATGGAGCTATTCATAGTCTTAACTGAAGTAGGATTTCCAGAAATGCTAAATTTTTGGCTTTAAGAGAAGAATTTTATCTAGAAACTAAATTTTAAACAAAATAAATTTATCACAGGTTTGGAAGACTTGCATCTAGATGAAAGAATCATGCAGTTCTTATCAATTGTCAACACTATGTTTGCTACCATTAACCGTCAAGAGACACCGAGGTTCCACGCGAGGCACTACTCTGTGACGCCTCTGGGAACAAGATCAGGCTTGATCCAGTGGGTTGATGGAGCTACGCCTTTGTTTGGTCTTTACAAGCGGTGGCAACAACGAGAAGCCGCTTTACAAGCACAAAAGGTAACAGCTATCTTTTATGCCAGCTAGAACAATTCAAGGGAAACTTGTATTTTGATTGGCTTTGCAATTCTAAATAACGTAGTCTTAAAAGGATTGTGTTTTGCTCACAATAATAGAGATTGGTTTTGTATATTAATAGCCTTTGGGATTTCACCAGATGTCAATAAAATTGCAGATGTAGTTACATATATTACAGTATGTAACATAAATATACTGTTCTGGCACAATAACTCAAGGAGAACTGGTTTTGAACAAGCAGAGTTGATTTTGAGATGTGGAACTAATATAATTTTAACCACTCTCTCATTCCTATTTCATTTTAAATAGAATTTTTAGAGTTATCTATTTTTGGAATTTACCTTGATAAGAGTAAGGTTGTGTTGCAATACGTGAACTACCATTTTTACTTCTAGGCTCAGGACTCTTACCAGACTCCTCAGAATCCTGGAATAGTGCCTAGACCCAGTGAACTTTACTACAGTAAAATTGGACCAGCTTTAAAGGCAGTTGGGCTTAGTCTTGATGTGTCACGTCGTGACTGGCCCTTGAATGTTATGAGGGCTGTTCTAGAAGAACTGATGGAAGCAACTCCCCCAAATCTGCTAGCTAAGGAGCTTTGGTCATCATGTACTACACCAGATGAATGGTGGAGAGTTACACAGGTGAGTTAGATCAAATATATTTTCCCTCTGAAAGGCTGTGTTTTTAATGGGATGAGGGGCAACAAATGCCTGGGATGTGTTCAAGTGGTGAGACTCATGAGTTAGGTGAGCTAGCGCTGCTGAGGTTTCATGTAACAGGAAGTATTGGCAATTGTACCATCTGGAATTTAAAAAAAAATGGGTATACACCTGATAGCTCTACATTATTATACTAGAATTATCAGCCTAAGTCATGAAAGTTCTTGTAAGATATCATCAGGCAACAAACAGAAAACAGCTTGGAATAATTTGGTTTTGGTTTTGTCTTACACTTACACTTAAAATAATGTTTTAAGATGGTAGTCAGTCCAATGTGTTGGCTGAGGATTCCCACAAATAATTTTTTCCTGAAACTCTCTTTAAAGTCGTATGCAAGATCCACTGCAGTTATGTCCATGGTTGGCTACATCATTGGTCTTGGAGACAGACATCTGGATAATGTTCTTATAGATATGACTACAGGAGAAGTTGTCCACATAGATTATAATGTTTGCTTTGAAAAAGGTAATTTAAAAAATGCTATATGTTATTCAAATAAAAGGTTTCCCTTCTTGGGAATTAAAAGAAACAACTTAAATTTTTATCTTAAAGGGAAAAGCCTTAGGGTACCAGAGAAGGTTCCGTTCCGAATGACGCACAATATTGAAACAGCACTTGGAGTGACAGGAGTAGAAGGGGTTTTCAGGCTTTCTTGTGAACAGGTAAGTTAGGAAACGCAGAAAACTGAGCGCTATCACGTGCCAAATTCTCTCTTAGAACTCTTCTGTTAAATAATCTGCTGTTGATTTATAAAGTCTTTACCTTTTCTGCTGTGATTTTAATTGGACAGACTTTAGGTACATGCTATAGCAGATATTTAACAAATATGAGAATGTCAGATGAGTACCTATGCAATTAGTGGTACAACTACGATTCGGGGGGAAGGAGGACTTGTGGCACTAGATGTGAAATGTTACATTTTTCCTGAAGCTTTCTTGTGAAGCTTTGCTTACCCTCTTTCTTCAGGACTCATGCTTTGTAAGCATTCCAGATAAATTTTTGAAAAGAAAAGTGCTCTGAACAAAGGAGTTTTCTTCCCCCAGTGGCTGTTGCTAGAATATAAAGTTTTCATAGATGACTAGAATGCAATTTTCAGATACAGTCATGTTACTACAGGCTAGCTGTGTTTGTGTATACTGTAGTACTCTTCCTGTATTGGTGGTGGTTAGGGATAAACTTTCAGGTTCCTGTACCTAAATTCCACTGTTCTACAAGGATAATGCACGATCTGAATGAGTCTGTTTAAAATATGATGCAGGTCCTTCATATTATGCGGCGTGGGAGAGAGACTTTGCTTACATTGCTTGAAGCTTTTGTTTATGATCCTCTGGTGGACTGGACAGCAGGAGGTGAAGCAGGATTTGCTGGAGCTGTCTATGGGGGGGGCGGCCAGCAGGCTGAAAACAAACAAAGCAAAAGAGAAATGGAGAGAGACATTACACGTAGTCTCTTTTCTTCAAGAGTGGCTGAAATAAAGGTGAATTTACTACAATAATTTTCTGTTTTATAACCAAAGTAGGCCCTATGATTTCACTTCATTTATTTGCATTTAGGGGGTGGTGGAAGAGGTGGTAACTTATTAGAAATAGTTCACACATTTTATAGAGCTAAATTGAGTTTGTATTGAGAGTGGTGTTCATATGGAACTTGCCAGTATTTAGTTTTTGCTTTCTGTGTACTTAATTCTAGAATACATTTTAATATTATGCCTGAATCTGGGCTGGAGAAATAAAAATAGATGTTTAGAGGAGCAGACCAAATAAAAAATGTCTGTTAAGCTTTAGCACTTGTAGCACTGGAAGTAGTCCTAGATGAGCAACATCATGAGCTCAACGTCACAGAGCTCTGCTCTATATTACTTTCTCTTACCTGGTTGAATTATGTCCACTTCTGTAATATCTGTGTCTTGGTTATAGGTTAACTGGTTTAAGAACAGAGATGAAATGCTTGCTGTGCTGCCAAAATTGGACAGTAGTTTAGAAGAGTATCTGAACCTGCAAGAGCAGTTGACAGATGTAGAAAAGTTGCAAGGAAAACTACTGGAGGAGATAGAATTTCTGGAAGGTGCAGAAGGAGTGGATCATCCCTCCCACACACTTCAGCACAGGTATGGAGGAGTCAGGAATCTCACAGTTCAATACAGTTGGTGGTTTGGTAATGTACTTACGAGTTAAATGTTAAAAATTTATATATGAGAGAGATTAATAGGTGGGTAAAAGCTGTTCTTACAGTAAGGAAGTACAGAAGACTAATTGACTAATTAATAATCTTCATGTTCTTTGCCTCATACTCTAACGATATAACCTGTGCTAGTCCATGTTTTACACTTGACCTTCAAGGCAAGAGACAGAATGTGTTGAATGTGGTGTCCCATCAAATTAATGCACATAACACAGCTATTGATACAGCACAAAAGGCTTTTCATCCAAGTTTCTAATCCTTTAACTTATTTTTCAACTTTATTGATCAAGGATTTCAGAATTGCATGAATATGCACATGCATTCATCATTTTGTAGATGAACAGAATTAATTATTAATACAACATTGTTCAAGTTTTGTGTAATTGGTAAGAATATGTTCATTCTCTGGTCAACAAGGTAGTTGTACTCTTCAATATTGTTTTGTATTCATTATAGTTAAGTATTTTTTTTCTTGTAGTATTTACTCGATTCTGTGATTTCAATAATTCAGGTATTCTGAGCACACACAGTTGCAGTCTCAACAAAGAGCTGTCCAGGAAGCAATCCAGGTGAAGCTGAATGAGTTCGAGCAGTGGATAACACATTACCAAACTGCTTTCAGTAATTTAGAGGCAACACAACTTGCAAGTCTTCTTCAAGAAATTAGCACGCAAATGGACCTAGGTATAAAATAGTATTTCTGGAGTTTTTTAATTGTTGGAAAATAACTAGAGTTTAGTATCAGGAGGCCTTATGGGCTTTCTCTAATTTAAAGGCAAGGACCTGTATACAATAAATGAAAAGAAAGGAGTTTCTTCAGAGGGTGGTTTAGAGCACTTCAAGGTTTCTGTCCCAAGCTGTCTGAAGGAACTTGCCTGTCTCACCCTAGCTGGGCATGAGATTATTGCTCAAAAGTCTCGGTATGAATTCTCCATGCCTCCTTTATCACAAGCAAAAGAATATTTTTGACAAGATGCTAACACTCAGTATTTGTATGCTATAGAATATGTGTGTCTCAGAGATGCATCTTAATTTTTAAAAATCTTTCTTAAAAGGTCCTCCAAGTTATGTACCAGCAACAGCATTTCTACAAAACGCAGGGCAGGCACATCTAATCAGTCAGTGTGAACAACTGGAAGGAGAAGTTGGCGCTCTTCTCCAGCAGAGAAGATCAGTGTTACGTGGTTGTCTCGAACAATTGCACAACTATGCAACAGTAGCTCTTCAGTATCCAAAAGCTGTGTTTCAGAAGCACCGAATAGAGCAGTGGAAAACCTGGATGGAAGAACTCATCTGTAACATGACAATAGAGCGTTGTCAGGATATCTTCAGGAAGTAAGTTCACGGAATAGTGGATTGCTTGAAAAACTTAATTTTCAAACTGCTTCAGGATTCTAATTCCCTAATTGAAGGGAATATTTTTGTGAGTACAAATCAAATTATAAAGCAAGACAAGATTCAGATGTAATTCCAGAAGTTTGGAGAAAAATATGAAAAATGGCTTTAAAAATACTGTTCCAGAGTTTAATCTGTACTGCAAAAATAAAATCAAGTAATGCTGCTCTGTAACGAGCAAATGAAGAACCATGTTTGTGGCCTTAGGGTGGTGATATTTAGAGGTTTTAGAAACTTGTAGTATTTAAAAATCACTTTATCTGACTTAAGATTTTTTTTGTTATTATTTTTAAAGCAGACTTTCAAGCAATTTTTTTCCTTCTTCCTCTAAATTACAGGCCATTTCAGTATTATTACTGCTTGGCTTACAAGATCTAGATTTATGTTCAAGTGTTCACACCAAAACCTGTTTCCTTTCAATTTTTTATCTTCTCTTCATTCTTTGCTTTGAGGATTACTGATTTTATTCTGTCATTGCAAATAGATAGGAAATATGGTACCTTCTAGGACTTTATGAAAATGTAGTTAGGCTAGCCATCAACCCCTGTGGTATTTGGAGTTGGTAGGGAGTAGGTGGTGTGGGAACTATTCAAATACAGAGTATTTTTCCTGCTGTGGTAGTTTGACCTTGGCTGGACACCAGCTGCACACCAAGCTGCTCTACCACTTCCCCCCTGCCTCTGCCCACCCCTCTGAACCACGGGGAAGGAAATAAGATAAAACTTGGGGGTTAAGACAAAGGCAGTTTAATAAAAAGCAAAGCAAGGCAACGTGCAGAAGCAAAAGAAAACAAGGATTTATTCTCTACTTCCTATCAGCAGGCAATGTTTGGCCCCTGTTTGGGAAGCAGGGCCCCAAACCCATAGTGTTTGCTCTGGAGGACAAGCAGATGCCGCCCCCCCCCCCCCCCCCCCCCTTTTTCTAGCTTTTTAGAGTTCAGCTGACATCATATGGTGTGGAATATCCCTTTGGCCAGTTTGGGTCAGCTGCCTCAGTTGTGTCCCCTCCCAAGATCTTGTTCACCACATCCCACTGCAGGGGAAATTTTGAGAAACCAGCCTTGGTGCTGTGTGAACCCTGCCCAGCAGTAGCCACAACATGGGTGTGTTATCAGCACCTTTCCAGCTCTCAGTGCAGAGCGCAGCACTGAGCGAGCTGCTATGGGGAAAACTAATTCCAGCTCAATCAGAGCCAATACACATATGCAAAGCTGAATGTAATTTTCTCATGCTTCAGAAGGGAGAATTTTGTCATTACATACTTTTGCTTTACAGGTATGAAATGCAGTATGCTCCTCAGCCACCTCCAAGTATGTGTCAGTTCATAACCGCTACAGAAATGACTCTACAGCGCTACGCAGCAGATATAAATAACAGACTTATCAGGCAGGTGGAGCGTTTGAAACAGGAGGCAGTTACTGTACCTGTTTGTGAGGAGCAGCTGAAAGAAATTGAACGTTGCATCAAAGTTTTCCTCCATGAAAATGGAGAGGAGGGCTCACTGAGCTTAGCCAGTGTTATCATCTCTGCTCTTTGTACGCTGACGAGGTGAGTCACCACTTGTGAATTATTTAAGTGGGCTTATGTATGAGACCACATAAAAGGAATACTCAAGTGACATAGTTATGTGGAGAATGCAGTCGCAGGCAGGTTGTCTAAATAAGCCTCATAATTCATCTAGGCGAAATCTGATGATGGAAGGTGCAGCATCTAGCGCTGGAGAGCAACTGGTTGATTTGACTTCAAGAGATGGAGCCTGGTTCTTGGAGGAGCTTTGCAGCATGAGTGGGAATGTTACGTGCCTTGTGCAGTTGCTGAAGCAGTGTCATCTTGTACCCCAGGACTTGGATATTCCTAACCCAATCGAAGCATCAGAAGCAGTTCACTTAGCCAATGGAGTATATATCTCACTTCAGGTGATACTTTTAGTTACTTTTTTCTTTCATCCGCAACCTTCTAAGGCTTCAGCTAAGCCATTCTTAACAGCTTCTTCCTTAAGCAGCTAAATGTTTATTTATGCTGTTGCTGAGATGTTCTTTTTTGTTGAACCTTAGTCTTGATTGTTGTGTGTTGCTGAGCTGAACACATGTGCTACTGCCATTTACATTTTTGTTGGTTGAAAGAAACCATTTTGATCAATACATAACAAATTGTTACAACTATTGTCAGGTAAGTAACAACAACAAAGAAGTTAGTATCAGATCTACAGACACACCAGCTTCATGTCTTGCTTTCATTATTTTATTTTGAGCTGGTGTGGCTCAAATGCTTTTTGAGGTTTTTGGTTCCACTGCATTATATTTGAAAAATATTTTCCTACTAATCTGGGTACGCGTGTTGAGATTTGATGTCGCTTTGTTTCATTACTCTTCAAAGTATTAACATTTCATAAACATGTATGTAATGTCATTGCATTGCAGCTGAGATCTTTCACCCACATATTTTTGTCCTCCCTGTGAGCTCTTAGGTTAGCTGTTTAGCTCACTGAGCAGTCAAGATTAGATAACTAATCTTTTTGGTGTGTCATGTCTCACTTTGGAGACGGAGTGCGTTGGTTGGTTCTTTCGGTAGCTGCCTTTAGCCCTCTGATTCATTCTGCTTGGGGAAAATGGCTTTATGCCACTTAAAGTACTGTTTTTCTTAACCTGCATTAATTTCTGTGGCACGAGTGGGACTCTAGCAAAATAATCAGTATCTAGCAAGTTTTCTATTCTTTTCCCTTGTCTAGCCAAATCGCTTCAAATCATAAATTCAATAAATAAATTAACTCGCTTATAGTTACACAATGGAAAAGAACAGCTACATAAATTGATAAAATTGATTTGCAAAATTTGATCTCTGCACCCCATATCCTCTCTTGAGGATTGCTGCAGGGTATTGCTGCTGATGCTGTTGAGGTAGTTGTTGCTACATTGTGCAAACGTCAAATCTTGGGGTTTGTGCGGGTTTTAATGTATTTCTGATTTCTTCAAATAAAAAAGGGCAGATTTTGCCCCTTGGCTGATCACCATCATGTTATCTTGTAGATAATGCCTGCTATGGGGTGGTGTAATGCTGACACATGAAAGGTGTTGTATATGATACCTTTTTGAGAGGGGAAAAATTCTTATGTTCTCATACTTTTTAATAGGAATTGAACTCAAACTTCCGGCAGATCATTTTTCCTGAAGCGCTTAGGTGCTTAATGAAAGGAGAGTATACTTTAGAAAGTATGCTCCATGAATTGGATAATCTTATTGAACAAACAACTGATGGAGTCTCTTTGCAAACATTGGTCGAATCTCTTCAAGCCTATTTACGAAATGCTGCTATGGGACTAGAGGAAGAAACGCATACTCATTACATTGATGTTGCAAGGTAAATCACTTACGTTTTTTATTAGCTCAGATATGAGGGAACAAAGGCTGCAGAACATTAGTTTGTCTAAATTTTATTATTTGTTTGATGTACAGGCTTTTCTTGCCCAAGAATACCCTTAAGTAGAGTGCAGTGTCTAAAGTACACGTTTCTTGTCTTTGTGTTTGTGCGTTTATCCGCATACATACGTAGAAATACAGAGCTGTGGTGATGTACATTTACATCTGCTTAAAGCTGGCTTCTGGTGGCCAACTTTTTCCAAAATACGTAGTTCTGATTTTTTATGTTTGAAGATAAGGGATTCTTAAAAATAGGAACTGCTCCATTAGTTTGCAGGAGGAACCTGTGAAAGGAAGAGTTTGTAACCATGGCACTCCTTTCACCGGGAGCTTTGATGAGCAGCTTTTGCATAATGTGATTCAGTGACTTGATTAAAAACCAACCAAAAAAAAAATCAAACAAAAAAAAAAGAAAACGACACAAACAAACCCCCAACAAAACAAAAAGACTTGTGCATCTTGTAATGTGGGATGGTACCTTTCTGGGCAAGTTCTTATTGACAACTGAGCCAATTAAAAACTTCCTGCCAGTAGAAGTGATCTTGCTGCTTCCTTTGAGTCACTTGGGGTGGCTCCATCACTGGTACAATGAAAGCTGCTATACCAGTCGAAAACAGTTTACTTTTTCTCTCGGGTTAATTTTCTTTCTAGTTTACTCATTGGCAAGCCTGCTCAGCCTGTTAGTTGAGGGTCAAAAGTAACAAAAGGGAGGGAGAGGATAAGACCATCCTTTCAGGAGCAGCAAGCTATTAAACCACCTCAGCCATAACCCAAGGCCTTATCCTCCACCTCTTTAGCCCATACTCCATTCAGTCAGCTATATGTGTGTATGTTATAAAACCAGTACTTGGTTTTCAAGGAAGTAAAGGTGATAGTACATCACGTACTATTCATAATGTTTTTACCCTTCTCATAGGAATTATGGTCTGTATCCTCTACCTGTGTTTTAAGTGTGCTTTGTAGTTTGTCCTTTAATACAATACCATTTGGTATTATACCCTTAATTGTTCTTATGAGATCAGCATTAGGACTCATGGTGAGTGGATGGGGCCAGACTTGGAAGACCCTGCAAAAATTTCTACTTGTTGAACTTAAGATGCAACTTAATTCCAATCTGCTGTAGCTGTGGAATCAATCGGTTTAAGAAAATGCTGTTTATTATACACTAAGCAAAAACATGTAACTTTTCTTTCCTGTTTTTAAGAGTACTTCATGCTCAGTATGGTGAGCTAATTCAGCCAAGAAATGGTTCAGTTGATGAAACTCCCAAAATGTCAGCTGGTCAGATGCTTTTGGTAGCCTTTGATGGAATGTTTGCTCAAGTGGAAACTGCATTTGGTCTGTTGATTGAAAAGGTACGGATTTGTTCTCTGAGTGAGGAGTAAGAAATCTTTATAAAAACAAAACTAATTTATTTCCTTTATATTGCTCAGCTAAACAAAATGGAAATACCCGTTGCCTGGCGCAAGATTGACATAATTAGGGAAGCCCGCAGCACCCAGGTTAACTTCTTTGACGATGACAATAATCGGCAAGTCCTAGAGGAAATTTTCTTTCTGAAGAGACTGCAAACAATTAAAGAATTTTTCAGGCTCTGTGGTACCTTTTCAAAAACGTTGTCAGGTAAACAGATGTTATTGTATATTCAGTATTGCTTTGTTCACTTTTCCTTGTCCTTTTGAGAAGAATGTAAAATGGTCACTTTTACTGTAACTTACATTTCATATATGGCATGTATGCAGAAATTAAAAATTAATTCCTGTAATCTTGCTCTGTTTGTCAGATGTTTTTCTAGATGCATCAAATGTTTTGTTTATAACAAAAATACTATTTATTTCCTTTAAAAGGAATCAGTTCACTTGAAGACCAGAATGCTGTAAATGGACCTGTTCAAATTGTTAATGTGAAAGCCCTTTACAGAAACTCTTGTTTTAGTGAAGACCAAATGGCCAAACCAATCAAGGCTTTTACAGCTGACTTCGTGAGACAGCTTTTAATTGGCCTTCCAAATCAAGCTTTGGGACTTACTTTGTGCAGTTTCATCAGTGCTTTGGGTGTTGATATCATTGCTCAGGTAGAGGCTAAAGACTTTGGAGCAGAAAGCAAAGTTTCTGTGGATGACCTGTGCAAGAAAGCTGTGGAGCACAACATCCAAATTGGCAAGTTCTCACAGTTGGTCATGAACAGAGCAACAGTATTAGCTAGTTCATATGATACAGCGTGGAAGAAGCATGATCTAGTGCGCAGACTTGAAACCAGTATTTCATCTTGCAAGACCAGTCTTCAGAGAGTACAGTTACATATCGCCATGTTCCAAGTAAGACCACAGTGCATGTTATTTCTTTCCAACTTGTCTCTCTGGAAAATGAGCTTTAGTTACTGTGTCTGAGCACAAAGGCTTCCTATTTTGTTGAATAGTATTTTAAGGGACTTGATAAAGTATTTGGGTTTTCAATTATTCTGTAACTGTGAAAGGAAAAGCATGTTACAGCTAGCTTCTTTTGAAGACTAGCTGCTTTATAAGATGCAAATGTGGCAATGTCTAAATTCTTTTTCAGGTTGATGCGTGTAATTTTTTTATTCCAATAACCATTAAATTATTTATTAGAAAAGATGTCTCTCACTGGCTTTCTTACTAGCAGTGATGTCCCAATCTCCCCCTCTTTTCAAACAGACTTTAAGGGAGGAGATAGCTTAAAATAGAGGGTAGGCATTGCTGAATGTTGTCTTGTACCTTTCCTTCAAAGTTTTAATGGTCTCTTTGCCCCACTGTTTGCCACGTGAAAAACTATAAATAGCAGCAGTATCAATCCTGAAAATGTTCTTCTGAGGCTTTAAATAAATGCCACTGTGCACCTTGAACCGTGGGCTGCTTCTAGTGTCCAGTTGGATTGCAGTATCATTGATCTTCATTTTGTAGTGCTTTGTAGGTTAAGGGTAAAGGCTGTCCTCACGTCCATTAACAAATCATTTAAGTAGACTGGTAAGCAAAATTGTCTTGGCTTTGTGAATTACTTCTGAATATTGATGAGTTTTCCTCTAGATCAAGGAAATGTATATAAATCACTTCTAGGAAGTTGATGACTGATTAATCTAAAATAAAAAATGAAAAATATCCAAGCCAGCAAAACACAGTTTGTAACTACTTACAGAATTTAACACACTCTAATGATTTAGAACTTTTAAGTGTGCTGGTATTGTCTGACAGCTGGCCCTTTTAAAACACCCTTACTTAGAGAGTGTACCAGAGTATTAGAACTTCTGTTTGTGAAGCAAAAGATTTTGTGCTGAGCAATACTGATAATCAGATGTTCCCATTATTCCCTTAAAGTGGCAGCATGAAGATCTCCTCATCGGTCGTCCACAAGCTATTTCTGTTACTCCTCCACCTCGTTCTGCAATTTTAGCCAGCATGAAAAAGAAACTTCACACGCTCGGTCAGATTGAAGCTTCAATTGCAACAGTGCAGGTACTATTATTTTGGGGAGGTTTGTTCAGCAGTAAATTGGGATGTGACTAACACAAATTGCAAAGCTATCTGCCACTTCCAGATTGTGTTGTGCCTCTTGCTATTGAAGCAGAAATTTAGTGGTATTTTCATTCATCTTTTTCAGTCTGTCTTATGCATACTGTTAAATTGTTTAATTTTGATGTCTCTCTGGAATATCAGTAAATCGGTGTCATGAGTGAAAATACAAATACATGAAAGCTGCTTCTGAATGCTGATTGTGTTCCTGTTCTTAAAGTTTGTCTGACTTAGATCATCCTTACTATCATTTTACTAGTTAATGTCAGAAACTTCCTGTGTAGACCGAAGCAATTAAATTATTCTGGGTGTTAAAGTTGCTGTGTGCTGTGGCTTCACTCAGCTTTTTAGACGTTAAGGTATCGGTAATATAAATTACTTAATTGATTAACATAAATACTGTTAGCTTCTTGAATTTCTTTTTCAGTTGTGAAGGTACTGTTTGTAATCATTTTTTGAAGATCATTTGTAAAATAATTCAGGATGTAATGTGATTACTTTTAATTTGCCTTTTTTTATCTGATGGGTTAAAATCTAGATAAGGAAAACTATTTCCAGAACAATAGAATCCAGCTGTAATAGACAGCATAAGCTAACATTTGTCAATCATGAATACTACATTCTTTTATATATATGGGTTTCGGAATGTGTCGTCTTGTCCTTATATCTGCATAATTTTAAGTTAGGCAGTTAGGCTTAGATCATATACATGAGTATGGATTATCTATTCCTATGGTGGGTTTTTTTGGTTTGTCGTCTTCCTTCTTCCCCAATGCAGGAGAAGCTAGCAGCGCTTGAAGCAAGTATTGAGCAGCGTTTAAAATGGGCAGGAGGTGCTAATCCTGCACTGGCACCAGTCTTGCAAGATTTTGATGCCACTATTGCTGAAAGAAGAAACCTCATACTGAAAGAAAGTCAAAGAGCAAGTCAGGTACTATACCTAATTATACTACTATAGACTTCCTAAGCATGATCACTCTCTTTCCTACTTGAGATGTACATAGAAGATATTTTAACTCCTCAGCATCTAAAGAGCAAATCCTTCTGGGAATCCCACTTTAAAAGCAATATGAATAATTTCTGGGAGAATTGCTGCAGAGTTGGATGACCATGAAATGATACTGCTGCTGGGACAGAGCAGCTTTACTACCGCATTTTGAATTCTCGCTTCTAAGGCCATGGAACAAATGCAATTTGTGTAATAGTTTAATTGGAGTAATTTTTCATACTCTTGCTTTGATTTTTCAGGTCACTTTCCTCTGCAGTAATATCATTCATTTTGAAAGTTTACGTACTAGAACAGCAGAAGCCTTAAATCTTGATGCTGCACTATTTGAACTTCTGAAACGCTGTCAACAAATGTGCTCATTTGCATCACAGTTCAACAGTTCGGTCTCTGAACTGGAGCTTCGCCTACTTCAGAGAGTGGTAAGTAAAGGTTAAAGCAAAATATATAACATTACAAAATCACTGTAATCATGAGTTCTCAATTTAGTCTTTCATTCTAAATTAATGCTGTGTATACCTTCTAATGGGCTGTGGATTACAGAATGTATTTCTTCAGCTGCTAACCATTTGGCAGTAGCATCTACACAGTATTTGACTTTTATCTCTGGATACAGATACAACAATGTTTGTTATTTTTAGGGCACTGGTCTTGAACATCCTATTGGCAGCTCTGAATGGCTTCACTCAGCTCACAAGCAGTTGACCCAGGAAATATCTACACAGAGAACAGTACAAACAGAAAGAGAACAGCAAATAGAAACAGTTTGTGAAACAATTCAGAATCTGGTGGATAGTATTAAAACCGTGCTCACGGGTCATAACAGACAACTTGGAGATGTCAAACATCTACTGAAAGCTATGGCAAAGGTATGCCGAAAACTTCATTAAGTTTGTTCCTCAAACCCATGTCAGTATAATTTCAGAAAAATAACGCTTCTTAAAGTGTGCTTTTTAAAGTAACTAGAAACAGTGAAATGTGTTCATGAATATGGAGTTCAAGACAAAATGAATTTAATCTCTGAGAATTGATAAAGCTTTATTTCTAGAATTAGGCTAATCAGGCTTTGGCTGAATTTAGCCTTTTCTCTCATTTGGCAGTTGAAACACTTTCTTTGTGTTTAGAAATCTTGGGTTTTTAATCAGTAGAGTATTCGATCTTTTTCAAATATATTTTCTTGAAATGTAACTACTGAAAAATATGGTTATTTGTAGTCAAATGACAAGCTGAGGGGCTGAAAAGAGTAAGAAATGCTCAACTTCATTCTCTTAACCAAAATGTGCAAAAAAGGTTAATGATTTGCTGTATCTTTTTTACAGGATGAAGAAGCGGCTTTGGCAGATGGTGAAGATGTTCCCTATGAGAACAGTGTTAGGCAGTTCTTGGGCGAATATAAATCGTGGCAAGATAATATTCAGACAGTTTTGTTTACATTAGTTCAGGTTATGGGTCAAGTCCGCAGTCAGGAACATGTTGAAATGCTGCAGGAAATAACTCCCACCTTGAAAGAACTAAAAACGCAGAGCCAAAGGTAAGAAAGTCACCTTCTCTCAGGTGAAGGCCTTTTGCTTATCTGCTTGTCTATAGCAGAAACACAGCATGGGCTGTCCACTTGGAGGTTGTCTTAGAATTCAGAAATCTTTTTACAAAAACTGACTTAACTTCCTTTTTGAGTTTTCAGTAAGCCAGTTAGTTTATCAACTCCATTCTGTTTCCTAGTGTCTACAATAATCTAGTGGGTTTTGCATCACCCTTAGTCACGGATACAGCAAATGAATGCTCAAGCCCAACGTCAGCTGCTACATATCAGCCAACCTTTGCTGCAGGTAATACTTGAAAAAGTAAAAGCATAAAAACATCAGAAATTGATATTAGAGAAGGGATCATATCTTTTTTAGATGGTACATTTTATAGATGATTTCTAGAAAAGCTTTTAAAATTCAAGTCATTCAGCATACAATACTGAATGGCCACTTGAGGAAAGCCTTGGAATAGCCTTCGAGATCTGGATTCACTCCACAAAGCCCAGGATACATGGAATGCACTCTCATGTATATCAGATGAACTGTAATTTCTGTTGAAATAAGTATTAATATTTCTGGTGACTTTGGAGGCTTTCAGGATTAATTTCAAAGGCATTTGTGTTTGCAAAATTTTCATTCGTAATGTTTTTAACTGTAAAGTTTCTCATGAGCATGGATTTATTTCTATTTAAACTAGTATTCTACTGTCAATATTTGGACTGAGGTAGGTTCTTGATTTCTGTCAAGAACAAGAATTGTGTTTTATAACTGCCATCCAAATGATAAGAGTTGGAGGTTGAGAGCCCATAAAAACCCGCTTAAAATAAATAAATGTTTTGCAGTGGAACAAAACCTCTTGTTTATGAAGTGAAAGAAATCAGAAAATGGAAAGAGTGGAAAGAGAAACTCATGCAGAGTTTAAAATGCATTTGTACTGAAGTACTGCTACCTGCATTTGATGTGTATTTAATTGTGCTTTTTCTTGCATCTATGATACATTATTTTTAATAGTTTAAGTGCTTTTAAACTTTCTTTACAGCTGTACGTAGCAATACAGGGCAGAAAACTCAGCCAGAGGTGATGTCGCAGAATGCAAGAAAGCTAATTCAGAAAAATCTTGCCACGTCAGCAGATACTCCTCCAAGCACAGTCCCAGGAACTGGCAAAAGTGTTGCCTGTAGTCCCAAAAAGACAGCCAGGGACCCTAAAACAGGAAAAGGTAAATACAGGGCTTAAAAAACCCCAACAGAAACAAAACCAACCAAACAAAAAACAAAACACACACAAAAAAACCAACCAACCCAAACAAACAAAAACAACCACAGGCAAACAGCAAAAAACCCCACCACTGGCAACACAAACCTGTGAGACACCTCAGTGATGGGCTTCTGTGCAGGAATGTAAAATTGAATTAATTTTATTTTGTACCTTTAGCTGTGCAGGAAAGGAATTCATATGCAGTTAGCGTGTGGAAGCGGGTCAAAGCCAAGTTAGAGGGCCGAGATGTGGATCCCAACAGGAGAATGTCTGTTGCTGAACAGGTGAGTTGAAAACAGTGAAGTTGTAGTGCTGGTCCTTGCTTTAAATATTCGGTAGTAAGCATGTGTGTATGTACGCTGAAGTGTGTGCCTTAAAGAGTAAACTCCTACTGTGAATGAGGGGTTCCTTTTGAGATGTGGGATATATTCCAACACAAATCAAGGTATGCTGCTGCCTTGTATTGCTCTATTCATTTTTTATGAAGTGCCTTTGTTTTCTACATTGTAGGCTTAGAAACTCGTGAATTGGATAGAATTGCCTTCTGTGTATCAGTTGGCTAACATTTGTTAGACAGCTCTTGATACCCAGGGAGAACATGAGATGTATACAGCTGTGTGAAGGACAGAACGTGTCTGTTTACTAGCATAACACAACCACACTTCTGTCTCTGGGAAACTGAGTCAGGGGACCCAGGTGTTGATGTAAACTGGAGCGTGTTGTGACTGTTTTCAAGATGGGGGCTATGAATGAGATGATGCGTGAACATTTTTGGCGCTGTGGGACAAATGCCTATTTCTCATGTGGCCTACACAAAGCTGTGTAAGATGAAGTTTACAGTTACTATAGATGTTTTATTTTTTCCACTGGAATTTTGTATTTGCAGGTGACGTTCAACAGTAAATATTAAGATCACTTACACTTTTAAAAAGCCTAGCTTATTTTTAATTACTTGTTTGACCTTTTTAATAGGTTGACTTTGTGATTAAGGAAGCAACTAATCTAGATAACTTGGCTCAGCTGTATGAAGGTTGGACTGCCTGGGTATGAGTAGGGAGAACGCAGATCAGTCTGGTTCAGCGAGGTCAGACATCCACCAGAATCAACTCGGCCTCAGGCATCCATAGCCGCACCACAGTCGGTGGTGATGCATACTGGGGCTTAATCTGAGGAAACCTAGGAAATCTCGGTGCACTGGGAAGTGAATCCTGCAGGATAGCTGCACTCAGGGATACGCTAAACACAATGGTCTGCAACCCCCACGGTCAAGGGTGAAAGCTCACCGCTTGAACAACACGGTTTGTCTTTCTGCTACGGAAGAACTGCAAACGTGTCTGGGGGTTAGCTGCAGAAAGAAATCGGGATGCTACAAACCGCAGAGTGATTTGGAACTCAATTCCACCTGACCCTGTGAACAATTCAGGAAACACCGAACCCTGTTCAAAGAAAAACAGAAAAAATGGGGCCATGAAGAAATCACAGCAAGGGAAGATTTGATGCATTCAGATTCTTGTTGCTCTTGTTGCGTGGCAACAGTGCTGGTTGAGTTGACCAGTTAGTACGGAAAAAGGCTACAAAATGTAAACTTCAGAAATGGACTGAAAGCAAAGAGCTGTACATCAGATATACGCTGCATTGGAAGAACTTCTGAGATAGAAGAAGAAGCCTTTGTTCTCTTTTCTCTTTCCTCTTTCCTTTCTCTCCTCCCAGCCTCTCCTTGCATACACCCCTTTTGGCTTATTCTTGTAGATTAGGCGTACTTCCAACATACTTTTTATTTCAATCCTTCTACTTCACAGTTTAGTCAAATTAACAACTTAAATTTTGTTTGGTAAACAAATTTTCCAAAAGCACTGAAAATATAGAACATCAATGATTACTTATGAGTTGGATGGTCAAATGCGAAAATGTAATTTTGGTTATTTTAAAGTCATTTCTGTAATTCTGTTATGTACAGTTTCTCAAAATTGTCACTGTGCATTTAAAAGTAATGAATCCTACAGGCATTTGATTTAATGTGCACTTCCCTCTGCTTGCAGTGTACACTTTTTTGTAATTCAAATTGTCCCTCCAATCTCATTCTACTGTGATTGCTGTAGTTTCTTTCGTACGACGTAGCTAATCCAATGTAATCTTTACCTTTTTAAAAACCAGGATAGAGTATCTAGTAGAGTTTTACATTGTTGATGACAGATAAACAATAAAGTGATGTTCTGGTGGAGGTAGAGTGATATGCTTTTTACTTCACTTTCCTAATACTTTGAGTTTACACTTGTAAATTATAGTGCTTCAGTTCACAGGGGTATACCTATAGTCCAAGAAATGAAGGACTCTCCACTTTTTGTTCAACTAGATCTGTAAAGATTTCTGCAGAGTAATTTTCCTTTGCCATATTACTTCTACAGATGGTTGTTCAATAATGCATCCCTAGTCAATCTTCCACCAAGGTGTTCGGTTTCTTAATCAGTTCTGCACTCAGTGTGTGATTATGGACAGAAAAGTCTCTCTAAAAATGGCATCTTCTTACTTAGATTGATGTCCTGCTTCTCTGTCAGTTGTCTAGAAGACATCGCTTCCTTTTTGAAGTGGGACACCTTTAGAAAAAGGCAACTTCCTTAGAGCAAATAAACTGAACACAATTCAGTTACAACTGCAGAATTTTACAGGTGCTGATAGCTAAAGCAGAAATGTGCACTGGCATTCTCAACCCAGATAAGTCTGTGTAGCCGCGTATAAAAAGGTTTTCTTTTGTAAACTTGGTGAATTCATTAGGTGCAGCTGCTGACGAACAATAGATGTGTGAAGATCCTTTACGCCTTTTTAGACACTTTTCAGAGTAAAAACACACTCGAAATAATACAGCATTTTTTCAACCAAAATTTAAGTATTCGAGGATTTGAGCCAAGCCCACTACTGGCATAAAATTAATTGAATGGATTTGCAGCAGTTCATCTGAGTAGAAAGCTTGGCTACTAATTTCCAGATAGCCAAATTAACATCAGGCGTGAGTAATAGACAAACCTGTATTATTTCCAGTATTTGCACTATGCTAAATGCTCTGCCTCCTCAGTAGGTCTTCGAATTCACTTTCTCCTCGGTTGCCAATTTTTCATGGACATGCACGTTGAAGTGTAAGAATTTTCAACACACACCCCGCCTTTTTGCATTCAGATTGCCTGATTAGGGAAGTGACAGGCTTTGTATCTAAAGATTCCCGTGCAAATGCATTCCACTGCCATTGCTTCCTGAACCCTCTGGCACGCCATGCCATGCATTGCAAGGAAGAAGGTGTTTGAATGTTGCAGTGAAGAACATTCATATGCAGAACAAGAC
>JAAGNO010011911.1:0-16929 GCA_033439905.1 Ceryle rudis
TTTTATTTTATTTTATTTTATTTTATTTTATTTTATTTCTTTTTTGAAGCAGTTATTCTCAAATATTTTTCCATTTGTCATGAGGAAGCTTATTCTAAAATTGTAACCTGAAATCACATGATGGTAGAATAGAGTGTTATCTGCTGTGTGCCTTGCTATCTCATTCGTAGAAAAACATTAGTTTTAAGATGTTGGTTGTGATTTTTATTTATAATACGTTACTAGAATTTATAATAACGTGACTAAAACCTGTTTTTATTGTCCTACTTTGTCATGAAATGGTGTACACATTCCATACACCATTATCATCCTACAGATTCCATAATTCTTCACCAAGCTAAAGATACGAAGGAACTTAGAATGCACGTACAGCATTCTTCATCTGAATGGTTGCAGAGGGTGCATGCTTTTAAATTACTCTGTCTCTTGGTGCTGAATTACCTTAAAATAGGATTTACGGTCATAAGCAGCGAACCCGTTCTATTAATTCACAGTACAAAACCACATAAGCAGTGCAACAGTATTTTATGATATGACACAGAGTGATCTCGGTGTACTACTGACTTAACAGGCATAAGAAGTATTTTTACTGGCACCTTTGCCTGGGATAATGTCTGAATTAAGTGATATCTCATTTTCTCCAACTGCAGTGGTGAACCACTGAAAGAGACAGTTAAACTTGAGGATGGTCGAATTGGAGAGAGGCCAGAGATAGTTTATCATGTAATTCACACAATTTTGCTTGGTTGTCTAGCGATGTGTTTGGAAGGGTAAGTCTGATTTTGATGTATCTCTTTTGAAAACAACAGAGACTTCCTAGCTGGACATGGTACACCTTTCGTCCCTTTGAAATTCCCCCCTTTTCAGAAATGTATTTGGCATATAGTGGTACTAGTTAGTAGGGGAGAGACCAAAGATCATCTTGACTATAAATTGGATTCAGGTTTATGCTGAATTGTCCTTGGTCTCCTTAATGTGTTTTCCGAGCTTTAACACAGACAAAATCCAAGAAATTAATTGAACCAGATTTTCATCTCTTTCTGGTATTTAAGTGTCTGTAATTTAAGTGGGCTGTAATTCTTTCAATGTAGTATGGTGGTGTTTGGATGAACAGTGGATATTCTGGAATATTTGGATGTGGAAGCCTTCTTATCCATCATCTTAGGTCTAGCCTAGCATGAGTTGTACCTCTGCTCGACACGTTAAAGCAGTAGCAAGGCTTCCAAAGGTATTGTGTTAGTCCTTAAAGCTACAGAAGCTAATGTTTGGAAGATGTTACAATTCCATTCTTGGTTCTTGGCTAAATCGGTTTGAAGGTGGCAGGCTTCTGTTTGTATTACGCTCATCATCCTCAAATCTGGATACTGACAGACTCTTAGAGTAGACTGTTGTGCTACCATGTCATTGTTTTAGCTTCTCTAGTCGATCCTTGAAAGGCAGACAATACCAGCAAATCGTAAATTGCTTATTAAACATTTTCCTTTCCTTTCTTCAGGAACTCCCTTATAATACAGTGTCTGTACAGCTTTGCTGAATAGCTGCCTTTTATCCTTGCTTGGCTGGAAAACTGCAACAGCCAAGTGACTTTACTAGGCTCTTTGTTTTTCTTTCATCCTCCCCTGAACTCTGTGAAGGATTTTGTTGTCTTTTACCTTGTATCTTGCTCCTACATCTTGCAGCAGATAATCAGGTGCCTGCTCTTCTGCTAGAGAATTCCTTGGTGTACCCTTCAGTGCCATCAAATTTGATCTCTGATTGCTTGAACATCCAGACTGTGTTTGACATATAAAAAAAAAAAAAATCAGAATGTTTTTATAAATAGCTTGAATACAGAGGCATGTGCAGAGTCCCAACTAAGTTACTGCAGTGTTTTTCAGAATGAAATATCTATGGACACCGTATGTTTGCATGCTTGCTGCATTTGGTGTGTGCTCTCCTGAACTTTGGATGACGCTCTTCAAGTGGCTTCGACTGAAAGCTGTGCACCCGATACTGCTGGTGAGTCGCTGTTGCCAACATCCTGGGAGTTACAGCCAGCAAACATGTAACTTTGCAGACAGCAATTGCCCAAGACCTTTATAAGAACCCATTAAAAGAACACGTAGATCTGTGAGCAGTGGATCTCACGTAGTCTGCTTTTTCTGTGTCTTTCATTCTTCATATCTCCCTTTTTCTCATGCTCTCCGATACTTGGTGATAAAGTTGTGTTCACACTACAGCCTTTACTCATAAGCAGCAGAGCTGCTCTCATCTCTGGAAGCATTGGTACAAGCCTTGTTTTGCTAGGAAGTGAGGCTCAAAATGTGGTAGTTAGGTGTATTTAATTTCTGAGGGTAAAACTGCTTCGTAAGAAAAGGTAAGCAGAATTACCTTGCGTGAGATTCGTTCGTTACAGGGAAGCGTTGCGATTGAAGATGAGCTTCTGCTACAGTGCAGACAACTCCCCCACTTCCAACCGTGGCTTTATTCTTAATATGCTGAGAGTTGCTTTGTGCAATTTTCAGCCGCTTCGTGCATTTGTTTTATTAATCAAATCAGGGTAGGATGTTACTTACCTCAGTTTCAAGAGGTGTAGAGGAATAAATATTTTATACTTAGAGCTTCCCTAAGTCTCCTGTGAAAATGCCATACACTGTTCTATCAGAAACACTGACGGTGTTCTTCCAGTCAAGGGCTATGTTCACATACGTGCTAAACACGTTCTTTGGTATACTTCATGTTTGCTGCTGTATAGACCTGCTTTTTTACTGGTAACATAATAGACGTGTTAATAGCTGATTATAAAGAGAAAGCCTCGCGTGCATTCCTTACCAAATGTTTTCTGTACCACGCAAAGCTATCTTCCCTTTTTTTGCAAAGCAAAAATGACATCAGCTAGAATGATGGCATACTGAAGAATGGGGTTTGTATAGCAGTGTTGTTAACCTGGACAAGGTCAGAGGTTTGAGATGCTTTTTTCATACTTATTTTTTCCTTTCTCAGATTATCTCATTGCATTTGTATGTGAGGTGTTTACTTTTCTGGTGTTCCCTACATCACGTGCACGTTGCATCATTATTATTTGAGTAGTAATTAACCACAGCTAATCTTGATGGTAGAGTTATCACTAGTCAGATGAGTTCCTCCAGGTGAAATTAGGTGAATTCTTGTTTGCAGAGAGTTTTTGCCTGGTTAGAAAACCACAGAGTTTCACCTACTGTCACTCTTACAGTCTCAGGTATAAATATACCAACTATATGAGCAGAATCAACAAGTTCAGGTTGGAAGAATGGAGAACGATGCATAATCCATTTTTTCTAACATGTATTTTCTAGGCTCTTATTCTGAGTATGGCAGTTCCCACAATAATTGGGTTCAGCTTGTGGAAAGAGGTAAGAAAAGGATCTTTGTGTTTGTTTTGCTTGCGGGCACAATATGTGTCAAAATGATGAACGAATACAGTGAAATATACTTGGTGAAATTAAATGTATGTGATGGAGTAAAAGCTATCATCTGCTGAAAGGATTTGGGGGGGGTTTAAGCAATTTTTTATTATTAGGTATTTGGCAATTTAATTTGTTAATGCTCACTTATTGTAGTTAAGCAGTGTTTATATTTAAAAGAAGACTTTATAATATTCAGCTATTATGCTTTGGATATATAAACTGACTCAACAAAGAAAATATTGCCAAATAAAAACTCAGGTTATTGAGAACTGTGTTGCCCCAATCTTGGCCTTAGTGGAGGGGACCAAGGTTAGATGGAATTAAAATTATGGAAAGCCATACGTAAATAATCTGCTTGAAAAACTCCCATCAGATTATAAGGGAGTTAAATCCTTTGTGTAGAGCACTGTGTAGAGGTGTGCATATACTCTGATACATACTGTGCTACAGAGAAGGAAAGTACAGGTGTTTCCATGTATAAAATAAATACTTCGTTCTTTATTGCACGTCACAGACTGGAGGGAACAGTATGTGGAAATTACTTTTTTAAAACTTCTGTAAGTGCAAAAAATTTAGGAAATATCCCATAAAATGTAACCCTCTGCTATACTGGCATAGCTTCACAATTGTTTGTTTGAATAGTTTTGTGAGAATTCAAATAGAAAAGCCAGCCTTGACCAAGTATTTCGACAGATTGGTAACATCTGTCTTACAATAGAAATGTTGGTTGCAGTGTAGTCTGACTCTTTAAACATTTCTGCCAGAGCAACAGGTACTGTCCTGCAAAAAAAAATCCACAGTTGCTCACAGGAGTATCTCTTCCAGTAGAGGAAACTAGTTTAGTTGACCAAATAATTCTTTTTCAGATGATTTTTTAATGAAAGCAGTGTGGGGGTTTGGACTGTAGAGGGCTTCATCCATTGCAGATCCAGCTTTTGCTCTTAAGCAGTGGTGAGCAGTTTGCTCTCCAGGTTTGTAAGTCGTCCCAGAGCCTGGAAGCTTTGATTAATAGTAACAGGACAGTGCAAATGCCTTGAGGCTCTTAACTCTGTTACCGTGGCTATAAATGGCTGAGTGTACAGCTCAGCATCTTTCTGCTTGGCTGCCTTCTGGCTCAGTCTGGCACAGTCTCTCATCTAAATGGATTTTTCTGAGGGCTCTGATTGATAAGTGAAGCTGGTTCTCCTTGGGATGGCATTAGCAGTTCCTTTTTCTGTCTGTTTATTGGTGTGGGGACAGCTCAGGTCTGTGTGAGACAGCACTGCTGCAGCTTTCAGCCCTGATACACACATATGGAGCTGCTCTTGTGCTACCCTAACGTGTCTGCTTGTAGACTGCTGTCACTTGAGAGATGAATTGTCCAGGTAATGGGGGTGGAAACTCCTCAGTTAAAAGCAGGCTCCCACATCCAACTGTCTGTCCACTATGGCTGTACCAAAGTAAGTTGTCCTTCCAGTCTGACCTAACCTGTAAGCTTTGTCCTTTTCAGAAAAGAGCTGACATTTGGTAGCTTACACTTAGCTTTCACAGCAGCGTGAGCGTCCTCCGGCCCTTCAAGGCTGGGCAGCTTCTAGTCTTCAGTTAAATGCCCAAAACGGGTCAAGAACTGACAAAATCTCCCATCTTAATAAAAGACCTGTTGTTCCTTCACCCTTCAAACCTGGCAGCATAGGGAAGCCATGGTGCAGGCTTGCAATCTGGGCTGGTCTGAGAGAGTTGGCATTCTGTCTGACTTCCCAGAGTCCCTCCTTTTCCCAAAATGTTCTTCAAGAGCATAAACTGAGCTATCCTACTTCATACAACATAGTGTCCTTTCCTTCACTTCAGTGTCTGAAGTAAAAGTCAGAGGAAGGTCCAGGGCTGATTGCCCACATAATGCCCTTCTAGGAAATTTCTTCTCTCCTGTCCTGCTGCCATAGCACCTGTCCATCAAATCACAACCGTCTAACGCCTTCTGCCCAAGCAGCTTTCCCATGAAAGATTTGTCAGTTTCCTGGTTCAGTGCCCTTATTTATATGCATTTGCATATGAAAACCTGAACTGTGGTTTTGATGCATTTAGAGCCAGGTAATGTTGATGAATGTTGTTGCTACGTAGATTTTTGTTGTTTGGCTTTTTTTATTAGTAGTAGTATTTTTATTTATTTATTGTAAGTATTCTAATAAAATATAGAGAGATGAGAACTTGTGTTTAACATACTTATTTTGGAGGAGGTCTCTTGCTGTCAGGTAAGTATGAACTGTGTTTTGCAAAATATTCAAACAAAAATACCCATCCGGAGGGAAAACTCCGATGAAACCCATTTTTGTTGTGTTAATTAAGGCCTTAATATAATGAGATGCTCTGCAGATATTTATTTTTTTTTAAGTGTAGGTAACCAAAAGTATGTTTCCATCAGTTTTTTCCTAGGATAATGACAGAGCTTTCAGAACTACAAGAATTCTATGATCCTGATACAGTAGAACTTATGACATGGATAAAGTAAGTATGAAGTCCTCCATTTCTATTTTGCTGCTTTGTGCCAGAGTATTTTTACCTCAGCATTTTGTGGAGCTACCTCTGATAATCTGAGTTTTCCCTTGGTAAATCATGCCACGATGTATGGGAGGAGAAATGTGTATTTTAAGTTTGATATTATTCCTATGGAAAGAAGCAGGAAATTAGCATTGATAAAAAGAGGAAACCATCCTGAAACATGCAAGCAAATAACATTTAATATCATTACTAGACCTAGCTTCCAATTAAAGGTGGGCATCTTAGTGTTTGGTCCTTCGCTTGTTAGCTTTTCAGTAGAAGATTCCTGCTGATCGTAATGCTAACGGGACAGAAACACTGACCTTTCTTGTGTGCATGAGCCAGTCAAATGAAATGCCCAAGTAGGAGGATTTAGAGACTTCGGCCAAGATACGTGCAGGGTAATAAAGTGTGTGATTCAAACTTCCCCTTTGACCAGGAGGCCGGAAGGGTTCTGCTCTGCCTGGCGGGGCAGGCCATAGCAAACACAGAGCGATGCTCCACAGTTCCTACGGAGCCGCGTCTGTAGCTAGTCCCAAGTCAAGTTATTTCAACAGATATATTTTATTTCTCAACAAAAGCTTCAGAGCTGGATTCCGGCCTCATTCAATATAACTTTGAACTATGTCACCAGGAACTGCACTTCTCTGAAAATTAGATGGTCTATGTTCAGATAACTTACCTTTAACTGTGTATTTTTAGAAATTCCTGTATTTATGTAGTCTTTAATGTCAACCTGCTCATCTTCAGAAGAGCCAAGGCTGGTAATTACGGTGTTCCGGCCAATTTCTCCTTTCTGTTAATAGTAGTGTATGTTGTTTGTCACTGCTGCGGCCCTTCGAGGCGGCGAGTGGAATAATGCCAAGAGCCTAATGGCTTTTACATCAGTCTGCGTATATTACACTTCAAGTACATAATTAATCATGGTGAATTGCCTTGAGATTCGCTCAGCTAAGAGCAATTTGACTACCCTTATTTGTAGCAGCTGTTTGTATTTTTAATGAAAATAAATAATACTCTCTTTTTCTTAAGGATATACTTAGATATCTGTATTGGAATTTTAATTGAATGTCATTATTACAGTATATTTTCTTAACATTTTCCCCGGGATAATATGCATTTACCAGGAGTTTTCTCTGGAGGAAAAGTTGCCCCAAGTCTGTTACAAAGTGTGACAATGACTTTAGTGAAAGTTTTATTTCATTAATGCAGGAATATGAATAGTCAAAAGATGAAACCGAGCCCAAAAACATGATAATTACTGTAGATTCTGTATCACGACTCGATTTGCTCACAGCTGATGAAATACGTGGGCCTAGAGATCAAATGAAAATAATCACAAATCTTTCCCTTACAAGTTAACATCATGCTTTTTCTCCTTCTACCTACCCTCTCCCTCAAGCTTGTTTTGTTACAAGCCAGCAACCATACAGAAAAGCAGCAGTTTGGTCCATTCTGGGACCACTCTGCGTGGTTCTCCATGGATTGCAAAGAGGGGAGAAGAATGGCCATCAGCCCTTGCCCCAGCAGGAGGCCTTCCTTACTCACTCCATACTGCTGCAGATCTCTGGCAAGGAAACTACTGCCACTGCAGCAATTGTAGTTAGACCCCCAGTGATATCTTCATGTACCCCAACTTACACCGTAGCACCTTAAAAGATTCACACAGGCTATAAAATTCAAAACACTATTTTGAGAAGTGCATCCTGTACCCAGCCGTGTGTGTTGATGTTGCTTTTGCAGACGACAGGCTCCTGTGGCTGCTGTGTTTGCAGGCAGCCCCCAGCTAATGGGTGTGATTAAGCTTTGTACCGGATGGATGGTGTCAAGCTTGCCTTTATATAATGATGATGATCTTCTAAAAAGAAATGAAAACGTGAGTATCCAGTTCCATAGGGGTGTGTATTATCCGTGGTTTATAGGCTGTTCCATCATGCAAGACTGAAGTGCCTGATGGAGATATGTGGGAGTATTGTAAACGTGAGTGCTCTGAAGAAGATGACCTTGTGACATTTGTCATGAGCCACGTTTGTATTGCTTTTCTGTGCTGCTCAGGCCACCTGGCAATGTGGAGTAGCACAGCAACTTCGATTTCTTTGCTAGGCAGTCACTGGGCAAGTTTGTTCAGCTTCTTGACTTTCTCCCTGACAAAACATGCAGAATAAAAACCACTCGCAACCACTCAGAAGTGACAGACTGCCTAAACTCAGTACGATCACACTGCTCAGTAAGGAATCTTACAATCATAGAACGTTTTGGCTCGCAAGGGACCTTAAAGATTGCCTAGTTCCACCCCCCCTGCCATGGGCAGGGACATCTCCCACAGAGCAGGTTGCTCAAAGCGTCCAACCTGGTTTTGAACACTTCTGGGGATGGGGCATCCACAACTTCCCTGGGCAACTCGTTCCAGTATCTCACCACCCTCATTGTAAAGAATGTCTTACTTCTGTCTAGTCTGAATCTACTCAGCCGGTTCTCAGCCAGTATTTGGACACTCCAGAATTACTGTGGGGAAACAGAAATCTAGCAAGATACTTGACTTAGAAAGCATCTCACAGGAACAGGCTTCCTCTTCACCCAAGTGTGAAGTTCCTCTCACCCATGAGAAAAAAACCCCAAATATAGTAGAAGGAAGGAGAACATATGAGTCCAGCAAACAGGGAAGGGATTATCAAGCAGATTATCAATGCTTCAGTCTGGACAGAAGAAATATAAAAATATTATTTCTGAAGACTTTTCAGGCCACTTGAAGTATATACGATGAGAACTTGACATAAGCAGAGACAAAAGCTTTTCAATCGGCTGGCCGTTACCTCACCTGTTCTGGAGATTTCAAACCCAAACATTTTATAGCTTGTTGTGCTTGTTGTGTACATATACTGTTATTGTAGGTAAGCCACCCACCCCACCCCGAGTACTTACGTTACTAGAGATTTTTGCATTGCCTGAATGTGTGTTCTTTATAGATTTATCAGATCTACTCCAAGAGGTCAGCAGAGGATATTTACAAGATACTTACATCTTACAAAGCAAATTTTCTGGTTATTGAAGATTCAATTTGCAATGAAGTGGGACACGTAAGAGGATGCAGAGTTAAAGATCTGTTGGATATTGCTAATGGTCACGTAAGTAACAGTAAGAAAAAAATGAATGTTTGAATGCATAAATAATTAACTTAAAAAGAAATCTTCTTACAATGCTGATCTTATTTTTCTGATCGTAACTGGCATGTAGACAAAGACGCATAAATCTTAAAAATGATCCATTTTTGGGGTTTTCTCTTTCACCTGTAATCTTACCCCATACTATTCTTCAACTGCCCTAACCCTCCTAAGGCACTAGTATCTAGCTGTGCTGCTCTTCTGCCAGTCATTAAATGCTATGCATATAAATGTCTAAGGCTGTAACACCTGAAGAGGTTAGTACAAAAGCAGTAAAGCTTCGAGGGCATTCTTTACTAGCTTTGAAGATGAACATTTAAAATGGCTAAACTCAGTTCTTCCAGAACTCTGCTTGGGATGAGGACTGGCCTGCCTGTTGTGTATTAACTATAGCAGGTTATTCCTTGATTTGAATGCTTTTTGTTGTTGTTTTGGTTTTTTAATGGGGAGGATACCTATGGGTTTTATACATAACCTGATATTCCGTTCCTGGGGAAAAATCCAAAGCTGTTCATCTGCGGTAGGTATTTTGAAAGCTCTACTTCCGATGATACGCATTTCAAAAGAACTTGTAATGCAAGCATTTCATTTCTGTAGTTGCTTTCACCTGGGGGAATAATTCTAGGGGTGATAGGTTTTTAGGGGGTTACTCTTTGATTTCCCCAGGAATGCAGAACTGGTGACAGTTTCACTCGTAGGTTTCCTGGCCAGTTTATCCATGGAGGATATTGTCTCTTTTTCTACTAAGTTCCTTACCATTGCTGAAATCTTCCTTTTTCTTTCTTTGCCTTGCTGCTAAAATGATTATGCCATGATTATTTCGTACTGTAACCAATATACTGTACTGTAACAGAGTGTGTGAATAATCTCCATCATTTACAATCAGTACATGTTATCTCTCGGTTTCTTCTCGGTTCTGTTTTCGCGTGAGTAAATCCCTATTCCCTTTTCACACTTAGGACACGAGCTGGAACAATTTAACCACAATTTCAGGATTCCATTTCCTTATGCCCCTGCATCTCTCATCTCCATGCCTCCTGCATGCTTCTCTCTCACACACAACCCTGATCTCATCATAACTTCAGCAGCACAGTTTTACTGCCAGGCTTTTACGTTTTTGTTTGATTCATTTGTCAGAATTAGTTTCTTCCTCCTCTAATTCTTAACACAGTTACTCAGCACTTCACCCTAAGGAACACTCCACATTACTTTTCAGAGTGATTGGTGCTTGCAGTGATAATTCAATCAAAGGGGAGAAAAATATCGAAAGACAGTCTACAATGCAAGGAGCCTGTCTGATAAATCCCACCTGTCACTTACTATTTTTGTGTAATTAGGATTGTCGAAGTGCCAGAGGTTATTCTCATTATAGTGGAGAGGTGAAGAAGGGAAAAAGAAGGTTGATGGTGGGAGTTTCAGTTAAAATCTGTTCTGCTGAATGCCTGTAATAAAAATATGTAACAAAAGAACTTTAAACATGGACAATGGACTGTTCAATGTTTTTAGGAAAAGACTGGTTGGCTAGCAGTGAATATCACTCATGCTGCCTCTCTGTGGCTGAGCCCATACTGAGTTGCATGCTAAAAATGACAACTGTAGGAAAAATATTGGAATGTCCAACAAGAATAAAACATTATTATTTTTATTTTTCAGCAAGTTAACATAGTTTGTTCCTGATAGTTGATACAGTGTGTTGTCTTGGGAAGGTTTGAAACAAAACTCTCACTTTGCTAGCAAAAGTTGTCTCAGTTGTATCGAAAGATTGTCACGTCTTCACAAACTGGTGGAAGCTAGTGCATATGTGGTTGGAAACTGCAGCATTTGCTTGTTCCCAAAGGAAGTGAGACAGTGGACAGGCTGTTAATGCTGTTGACGGGTCTGTGGATGTGCTGTTTAAGAAGATAAGCATTACTTTCTAGCTTGGACTATGTCCTACAGTCCTGGTCCGGTACCTTCTTTCTGCCCCTGGCTAAGAGCATACCGTTATTGACAGGGCAGGACAGAAGTTCTCCAGCAGTCTGTTGCAGAAGGGCCGTAGCTCAGGGGAAATACCTTTATGTTTGGTAGCCATCAATAGATTTTTCTCCATTACTTTGTCCTACTGCTTTTTTTTTTTTTCTTGTTTTAAACCCCTGTAAATTTATGCCATCAGAAGGAGTAGCAAAGGCATTTCTTCAAGGATGTCAGATAGTAGATGCTAAAACACATAAGCAACTTGCTTCCCAGTCAATTGGTTGGAATTTATAGGGCAATATGTGTGTGTATGTCTTCGGTCTTTATTAGGTACGTCCAACTTACCCGGCCTGGAAAAGGCAATGGAGAGTTTCCTTCCCTAGGTGGGTGGTATGCTACGTGCAGGTCATGTCTGAAGTACCAGGTAAATAGGGCACGCGGGTAATTTCCACTGCCGTTGCTCTTTATTGTACGAATCAAGTACGCTGGGTTCAACGTCTGCTTTCCTGACAAAGGCATTAATTCACAAAGACTATTTTAGATAGTTAAAATATAGGGGAATATGTTTTCAGCCTATCGGAATTGTACAGTGTGAAAATTAAAGGCCTATCGTAAATGAAATTTACAGAATACAGAGGTAAATTAAATGTGCAGAATTATGTTCTGTAACTACTTATCCTCAGGATTTTAATTAGTTTTTCTTCTTTTCTGACAGGTGGTTTGTGAGGAAGGAGACAGCTATACCTACTCAAAATATGGACGGTTTTGTCATGAAATCAAAATGAACTATTCTCCGTATGTGAATTATTTTACTCGGGTCTACTGGAATAGATCCTACTTTGTATATAGAATCAACACTGTGATATCCTTCCAGTCGTGAAAAAGCACGCAGGCTTTTTTTCTGAGGATTGATGGTGAATGAAATTCAGCTGGAAAAGTTCCTTTTGATCAAGGAAGTTATTTTTGCAGAGGCAGTGTGTTGACAACTTTATTCTACCGAACTGGAATTCTTTGTACTACAGATCAATAGACACAGATCTCATCCTTGAAGGAAATGGGAAAACTTGTCAGTTTTACTGTCTCTACAAAGTGTGACAGTCTTCCACATTTTTGCATTTTAATTCCCATTATAAAATCATCAGTCTTCATGTAAATGAGATTTCTAACTTTAGTTAGAGAGCTGATGTGGGTAGACTTCAGTAAATGCATAATTACTTAAAGAGCTTTTATTTTCTAGCAGGAAAGCAATGGGTGTCTTTTCAAGTAAGTGTTTGGGATTTGGGGGCTTTTTTGTTGTTTTAATTCTTCCTGTCTTCCACTCTAAACATTTCTATGTTTATCAAACACACATCCATACATCTTATGTGTAGCTATAGTGTTTGTGTACATCGAATAAGGAAGATTGTATCTAAACAACACTTCCATAGATTAAGGCACTACGTTGTTAGAGACATGTTGGTAGAGGTGACTGGACTTAGACCTAGCAGCAGGAGTTGACAAAGTCAGATCTTCAGTTTGGAAAGAGCTTGTCTTCAGGATTTTTCCATGCTTAAATGTGTCTCTGTGTGTGCACACGAGTGTCAGCAGCCAGCAGAATGGGCCAGTATACAGCTGTATGATGCCGTGCTTGTTCTTGGACGAGTGTAGCAGGATAACTAGGTTTGCTGCTGAGACTTCTGCACTTCTGTTTCCCCCTGTCTGTGTACGTGCTGGTGTATATATGTGTGTGTGTGTATAAGGAGGGATGGGTGATACTCATTTCATTCAACTTACTGGGTGATAGTCATATTAAGATAGCGCCATAACTGCGATTTAAACACTATAATCATCACCATTGATAAATAATGGTACAGTAGTTCATAGCTATCTTTATCTCCATTATGCAACTACATTAAGACCTCTAAAACTTTGGAAGAATACTCTGCAGTCTTGCTTCCCTCTAACACTTGTCTTCCTTATATGACCCCTTTGCCTCTGCAATTGATTTTCTTAAATCATCTGTTTGTTGCTGGCTGATACAGCTTCAAGAGAATGTATGATGCTTTAATTCCAACGCTGGGCCAAATCCCGGTGTTGCGAGTGGAAAAGCCAATAAAAGGTAACAGTAACTTTGCTTACCTAGGTGTAGTTGGACAAAGAGATGGGACATAAGTTTTGAAAGAGGTTATTCATCCATCAGAGGTTACCTGCAGCTACGGCTTCGTGTAGCACCTGGCCCAGAGACCAATCTATCACGCGTGTGGGAACAATTCTTTGGAGCCCCTATGTCTTTAATGAAAGACCTGGCAAAATAGGATGAGCCTTCAGCTCAAAAAATCTGCAGAGCATTCTGCAAATGAAAGCTGCAGAGCGATCCGTACCGCACTTGTTGATAAAATGCAAGTTCAGAGATTTTAACTCTGAAACTGTTAGGCACTGCAGCATGCTGGTGCATACGTGTGATTCCTGTCTGCTTTATGCAGGTACGTGTGCTTACTTTAACACTAACAGGTAGTGCTGAGATTTATTTTTTTTAAACCTATTGTCACTATTGGAGTGATTTAAAAGAAAAAAGCTTTATTGTTGTAAAAAATACATGTGTAATCTGTTTTTTGGGTTTTTTTTTTTTACTTTCAGTTATTTTTTTAGGCCTGTGTGTCTTGACAAGGTGTTAAACGATGCATTGTACTTGAAACCAGTGTTCAGATAAATCCATCAGGTACACTGGATGTGGTCACTGAGAGAAACATGTATCAGCATAACCAAGTTACAAGTAAATCTCCTGTCTGGGGGTACATCCATTGTCTTGAGGGTAGTATGTGTGTGTGTGTGGCTCTGGCCAAAGGTGATGTGCATTTATTTGCTTGCGCGCAAGTGTGAATGTTTCACTGCACTGGACTGTTTCAGACTCTTCCATTGCCATATAACCACAAGAGCTACAGCAGGCCTGCAGAAACCTTCTCTGTATGTGCTGGTAGGCGCGTAGGTGTAGCATTTGGAAGTACGTTTAGAGTTCCTTATACAATTTAAGTTTGTTTGAATCTCTGTCAAGGAGTTACATGTCTGCTTGTCAGTCATTAACTTGCCTGAAGTTAATCATTCATGAATATCATTTCATAAGAGCAATAAGGCGTTCCAGGTAGCAAACTTCAGGGTGGATGAAGCACTTGGGTGGATGAAGTCGCATCGCTTACGGCTTCGTGCCTTAGACTACCATGCCAAGATGCAATATTTAACTCTCCTTGACTGCCTGTCGTGTTTTTCTGCGACGCTGTATGTATGTCACCGCACAGAACGTAGCTTGAGTGGCTTACGTGTAGAGCACGCACGTTAAAAAAAACACAAGCGAGGCCATCCGTACGTCTGAAGAAAGCTATCTCATAGCACGCTGGCCTTTATACGTGTTTAAACAAACACGCTGAACCATATTTGGACTGTGACATAGTTGTTGTTATTAGTTTTGTCATAGTTTTGAAGATGTATTCTTGATACTTCAATTGATTCTGCTTTAGGAGAATCGTTTAAGATTTTTACCTTGCTTTTTATATTAGAGAAAATTGTATTGCAGCACCGTTGGCACAGCAGCCTTAAATAATAGGAGGAGCCTTTTACGTCAGAGAAACGTTGCTGTTGTTCTGGTAAAATGGCATCATTTTTAAAATGAGTGACTGGAAGAATCGCATCTTAGAAAGTGATGAGCTTGAATTTCTAATCCAGCTATGGATGAGCAAAAATATTAGCGTCTGTTCTGATCTTCACCTGATCTCTGAAACATTTCGTGATGTCCCTCAGGACAGTAATGGGGCATAATTACATTGGACCTGTACACACAACCCCAGCTTGGTTTTCAAGCAGGTCACGGGTTTAACTCCCTGAAAGGACAGGGGGAACATTTTGCAAGTGTGATTCTGTGAAAACACATTAAAAAAATATCTTTGGTTGGGAGAGACCTTCAAGATCATCCAGTCCAACCTTCGACCCAACACTGCAAGCTCACCACTAAACCGTGTCCCATGTTTTGCTGTAGACATTGCAATTCAGTTGAGACTTGTGCCTTGCAAGCTTTTGTTAAACAAACAGAAAACTCAATTTGTGTTTCTTTTTGTGAAGATTCTTTTTTTTTTTCTTTTTTTAATTGCTGTCCCTCTGATTTCTAGAGCTTCCATTGTGTCTTAATACCCCAGCCTCGGGGGTTGCTTACCTGATGCCTCTAGAGTGTGCCAGCCATCTAACCTTTGTTCACTGGCAAGAATGAGAATTTGCATAGTAATTTGTGTCGCTATTTTGCTGGCTTGTTTTTCTCCTTCACATTTCCAGTTGCTGATATGCTTGATCTTAGTAAATGCAAAAAAAAAACCAAACCTTGGAAGGATATATTGAGTATATATAGTATTTTCAGGCGCTCACCTGTTACTGTTAGACTTGTGGATTAAAGTTTAATCAAGCCACAGCTAAACTGAGACGTACAATTTTATCTTAATCTTACAAAAAGGCTCTCGCCTCCTGAATTACCGCATGCTTGAACTCAGTTGATGGATTTGCCAGGAGATGTTTGAGACTAAGCGAAGGCATTTCAGAACGTGAGCTTCTATTTATATCATTAAAATAATACTGGTTTTACTTCTTCCAAAGTAAATGAAAATACAATTTAATACAATGCAGTCTTAAATACCATTTCCATTGGGGGTTAAGGAGAAGATACACAAATATGGAAGAAAAAGGGCAAAAGGTTTAACAGGCACTGACAATTCTTTGAACTGTTTTCTCCGGTGGCTTTACTGTTTATTGAAAGGCAGGAGGTTATGGGCCATATCCTGTTCTTACCACCCTTATTTTTACCAAGTCATCTGCAATTCTCCAAATCTTGTGACCCTTCATCAGCTTTCCCATGCAAGCAATTGCCGTGAGGAGGAGCTGCGAGATCGGGTCATAGGGGTTGTAAGCTGTCACTGAAACACTTCTAAATGACTGCTGTTAACTTTGTGGAACCGATCCTTAAACCAAAAATCCGACAGGACAGAGTGTAGGCTGTTGGTGTGAATGCGTGGGCATGCGTGTTGTATTTGCATTTAGAGATGTCTGGTTTAGTACGGTGGTTTGGAGATACAAGGAGTAACTTCTCTATCACTGATGGTGGTTCAGTCTGTAAAAAAACTAGAGACTGACAGGCAGGTGGACTCTAGAGTAGTGTGGTATTAGAGATGGGGGAAAAAAAAGCTGAGTTTATTCCAACACAGCAATATTTGATGTGAAATAATACCTCAACATAAATCTGTATAGTCATGCCTTTAGGACTCTTTCCAAAACTCAGCTGTGGCGGGGGGTGGGAGGTGAGAGAATTCTAAAACACGCGCTGAGAGTTTTGTAATAGTTTCTACTTCATCGGTACAGCTCGACCACGTCACCGTTACGTTGCTGCACTCTCACCGTGCCGGATGCAGAGCTAGCAATGCCTAAAGGTCTTCTGAATTGTCTGGTACCTCAAATAGATGTTTCAATGTGTGATTAATCTGGCAGTGTTTTCGCTTTCAGTGCAGTTAAATGCATGTAGTTGTGTCTTTCGAGTGATGTTTAAGGTTACCTATTTATTTGATGGAAAAGAGGTGGGTGTTTAATGCCTTTCAAAGCTTCAAGCTGTTACTTCAGTAACGCAGAACAATTATTGCTGGTGCTTTACTTGTTAACAGCGACGTTTAGCAGTAGCGTGTATGGCATACGGACATATCTATGTGCAGCTATTTAATAACAAATCTAAGGAATCAAATTCCTTTTATCCTGTTGGTTGTCTTGGACAGTTTTTTTTTCACTCCCCGCTTCCCCCCATTAGTTTTTTTTCCTTCAAACCGCCCTAATGCTCTCATCATCTTTACCACCAGTCACTAGAATTGAATGTGTCA
>JAAGNO010011912.1:0-10000 GCA_033439905.1 Ceryle rudis
TGGAGCACTGGAACAGGTTGCCCAGGGAGGTGGTTGAGGCCCCATCCCTGGAGACATTCAAGGTGAGGCTTGACAGATCTCTGAGCAACCTACTCTAGTTGAGGATGTCGTCCCTGCTCTCAGCAGGGGGGTTGGACTAGATGACCTCTCGAAGTCCCTTCCAACCCAGACATTTCTGTGTCTAGAAACATATATTTCTCAGCAACCTGTTCCAGTGTCTCATCACCCTCATACTGAAGAACTTCTTCCTTGCATCTAACCTAAATCTACCATCTTCCAATTCGAAGCCACTACCCCTCATTCTATCACTATATGTCCTTGTAAAAAGTCCCTCCTCAGCTTTCTTTTAGGCCACCTTTAAGAATGGCAAGGCTAGTATAAGGTCTTCCCAGAGCCTTCTCTTCTCCAGTTGGAACAACCTCAGCTCTCTCAGCTTGTCTTCATAGGAGAAGTGCTCCAGACCTCTAATTGTTTTCACAGCCCTCCTCTGGACCTGCTCCCTGTCTTTCTTATGCTGGGTGCCCTAGAACTAAATGCAGTAGTACAGGTGTGGTCTCACAAGAGCGGAGTTGGCGGGGGGGGAGGAGGCAGAATCACCTTGTGGCCACGCTTCTTTTGATGCAGCCCAGGAAACAATTGGCTTTATGGGCTGCACTCACACATTGTCAGGTCTTGTTGAGCACCTTATTGACCAACAACCCCAAGTCCTTTTCTTCCAGGATGCTCTCAATCCACTCATTATATATATTTGCGCTTGGGATTGCCTTGACCCCTGTTCAGGATCTTGCCTTTGGCCTTGTTGAACCTCATGAATTTAACACAGGCCGACCTGACCTCTCCAGCCTGTCAAGGTCCCTCTGGATGGCATCCCTTCCCTCCAGCGTGTCTACTGCAGCACATAGCTTGGTGTCATCAACAAATTTGCTGAAGGTACACTCGATCCCAGTGTTAGAAACACAGAAGTGTTTTCCAAAGCAAAGAATTGGATGTTAGTTTAGGACAGCTAGATTTAACAAAATGAAACATGCCTATTTTGGAAGAGACATTTGCCTTGTATGTGGTTTGTTTAAATTATGGTTTCACACTATCTACTGTTGCAATCACACTTTGCTGTTACAATCTGTTCAGCTTTCCTATCTTGACAAAGCTGACAAGATGGTGCATTCTTTGGTGTATGTCTTGAGCACTTTGACAGCTCCAGTTAGTTTCCACAGTGAATTACCTGCAGTCTTAAAGACTGATGTTTAAAGAGTTCCTGTAACAAAGTGTTAACGACCAAAATCAATTCACAAAATAATAGTATCATGGAATAATTTAGGTTGTAAGGGACATATGTCCCCCTGCCTAAAGTTAGACTCTTAACTGCAACAGGTTGCTCAAGGATGTGTCCAGTTAAGCCTCAGATGCCTCCAAGGACAGAGATTCTACAAACTCTCAGGGCAACCAGTTTCAGGGTATGAAAACTCTCATGGTAAAAACAGTTTTCCCCTATAACTTATTGTAACGCCCCATGTTCCAGTCTGTGTCCACTGCCTCCCATACTATCACTGCGCACTTCTGGTAAAAGTCTGGCTCCATCCATTCAGGTAGCTGCAGATAGGAGAAATGAATCCCCTACACCTTCTCTTGTTAAGACAAACCAAACCTTGTTTCCTCAGCCTGTCCTCATCCATCATGTGTTCCACCTCCTTGATAATCTTGGACGCCTTTCACTTGACTTACCTTAGTATGACAATATCTTTCTTGAAATTGGGAGCCCAAAGCCAGACATCGTGCTTCAAATGCACACCAACAAATGTGAAACGGGAAGGATCATGCCTCTGGACATGCTGACCACATTCTTAATAAAAGAGGTCAGGATGCAGCTGACCTTGATCCTGAATAGCATTCAACTTGATGTCCACCAGGGCTCTGAATGTTGTGGGTTTGTTTGGTTTTTTTCAAAAAATTCAATTGGCCTGCCATCCGCTTCTACTGTTGCATGAGGTTACTCCTCCACGGGCATAGTTGTGTTGAACTTCATGAGGTTCCTGTTTAACACATTTTTCCAGTCTGACCAAGTCCTTCTAAACAGCAGCTCTACCCTCAAGTGTATTGACCACTTCTCCCATTGTGTTACCATGAGCAAACTTGCTGAGAACGCATTCTGTCTCACCAGCCAGGCCATTCATGCAGACATTGAACAGTATCTGATCCCTGAAGGATGCCACTTACTACTGACCACCACTAATGACAACTCTGAGCTTGTCAGTCCAACCAATTTTCCATCTACTTCATTATCCATCCATTTGGTGATAAGGACACTTTGTAAGGATGTGTCAAAGACCTTCTTAAAGTCAAGTTATACATCATCCACAGCTCTCCCTCACCACCTTTGTCCACAGCACCAGCACTCACCTCATCATAAAAGGTTGGTCTAGCATGATTTGTGCATGTTAAAACTATGTTGGTTGCTCCCAATCACATTTTTGTCCTTCAAGTATCTGAAAACAGCTTCCAAGTGGATTTATTCCATCATCGATCTAGTCACCAAGGTGAAGCAGACCAGCTCATAGTCCCCTGGATCTTCCTTATTGCTGTTTTTGATGATTGGTCTGACATTTGGCGTTTTTTTTCCAGACATCAGGAACCTCTTCCAAGGTTCATGACCTTTTGAAGAGGCTAGACAAAAGCCTGCAATGACATCAGCCAGCTCCACCAGCACCCTCAGACGCACCCCTTCTGTTTGCACAGATTTCTGTAAGCCTAACTGGCTTATCCTGTCTTTGGATAATGGAGTTGGTATTTCACTCTTTCTTCTGTCTTGAAAAGGAAAAAAGATAAAGTAGACATTTAGACATAATTAGAAAACAATGCAGCACACACTCAGATATAACATTAATTACAGATTTTTCCATCTCTGCCCATTTAGGCCCAAGTGCTACTGAAACAAACCTGACTACTTCTATGGAAGACTGTGGTATTTTAAGGCTTTTGAAAATAGATATGAAGCAGCTATTAAGACTTCAATGCATATGTTCCGTAAAACTCAAGGGCAGTAAAGAGATTTGTCAAGAGAATGTATACAACTCAAAAAAAGATAGAGCCCTCGGTAAAAAGAGTGGAAGAATCTAAAGTACTCACATATCCCAATAAAACCCACTGTGATTAACAACCATAACATGCTCAGATAAATAAGAAATGCTCCTGCTGGAATTAATGAATAAAGCAAAAAGAACGGAATTTAGTTGGCAAGCTTGAGCTTGAAGGAGCAACTACATTCAAAGAAGAATGAGGTTTGGATAAATTCCTGTGCAGTCAATAAACTGCAGTTACAGACCACATTGTAAGCAAAATACATTCATATACCTTATTTTCCTTATTAATAAAATTACATATTGTCAGAACTGCAGTTCTTCTCTGTCCAATTTGTCCAAGTTAAAACTTGCTAGGTTCTCTTTCTTAGTTCAGCTCCTAATTTATGATCATTAGGTTTTGTTAATATTCTACTTTTGCAAGGCAAATCACATTATCTTTGTATAACACTTGTAGTTGAAAAATAATGAGTCAGCATTCACCTTAAAGGTGCAACTTCGAACTTTTCCAAAGACAGAACAGCTCAGTAAAGGAACATCTCATTAATTACAATAAGAAAATTATATAAAGGGACTAAACCATATTTTAAAATCAAAAAGTATGGTTACATAAACAGCAATATTAAATAATAACAAATGCTAATTAACTCATTTTTATCTTGTTTAGGATAGCCTATTCAGGATTTTGTTTCTTTGTTTATTGTGTTTAGTTGTTTGGCTGGGGTTTTTTGGTTGGTTGGTTGGGTTTGGTTTTTTTTTTTTTAATTCAACATAAACAATCTGAGGTAGCCAAATGAATTCACGTGCTAATCTTCTGAATATTTACTAACATATATATATGGTTTAAGGAGTTTCTGTCATCTTTATAAAACTGATCTCAAAGAGTAAACAAACTTTGGGAATAAACCTCAAATTATTTTAGGCCATTTGGAGTTTAATCAAGTACAGTTGTGATTCTGAAAATAAATGGGTCTACATATAGAAAAAGTTATTTTACCTATATAGCTACAAATATACTAGTATAGCTATAAATGCATGCATAGTTTACACACATGTACAGAAGCAATTTCAGAAACTGGATCCAAACTGTGGGTAAGATAACCATAATTTGCTCATAATCATGTAATACAAATAAAAATGTTCAGAAAAAAAAACCCTATATATTTTATATTATGTTTTGCATTTTATTTTCCATGTAGTGATCTAGCACTTAGTTCGCTAAAACAATTAGCATTAGGATTCTGATAAAAGTATTATTGTTAAAAAAAACCCCAACAAACCACACCTTAACAAAACCAACCTAACTCTGAAGAAAACTAGAAAACTTTGGTGAGCACGCAACCCCAAATTACTTACTTTTATGCCACCATTATAAACCTTTGCTCACTTCTGGTAGGCAGAACTGTAGTGCTTGTAGTATATATAGTGTAGGGGAAAAGATGTAAAGACTTGCCCACTTCACATCACTATAAGTGACAAATTTGATGTAGTCCTGTTTGCCCTTCCTTTCATTGCTTTTTTTCTTCTGAACCATCACAGATAATCTTTTATTCTGTCCTTAATTTTCTGATGACACTCCATAACTAGGTTTATGAATCTTTGATTCATGCAATCTTTCATCTTTAAAATGTGGCTGGGGGAAACCACCATTTTTTACAGGAGTCACAGGCTAACAAATCATGGCCAGAAGTCATATGCATTTTTAATTATTATGTGATGAACACCAAAAATTAGTTGGCTGTAATAAACTCTTCTGGGTAAATAAAATTCCTGAATCTTTTTAAAATACAACAATTCCATACAATGGTAGATGCTCCATAGCTGAAACGTTCAAGATCAGGTTGGACAGGGCAACCAGATCTAGTTAAAGATGTCCCTGCTTGCTCCAGGGGAGCAACAATTTTAGATGACCTTTACAGGTCCCTTCCAACCCCAGCCATTCTATGAATACTGTTTAGCATTTCATCAATGCTGAAACATCTGGTCACGTGTCACCCACCTTAGTACTGGCAAGTTATATATTCCACCGTTTAACTGAATGGAAAACTCAAAAGCTATTAAACTGAATCAGGAAGGAAATACCTGTGATAAATAAGAAAGAGGTAATAAAGCATCCTTTATTTGACTGGCAATGACAATATTCTCAGTGCACTGACATCAGTAGCAAAATGCTTCACACCCTGAATAAATTCACTAAAATACTATTCCTAAATTATTTATTTTAATCTTAAGAAATATTTTCAATAACTTATTTTAGTTTGCCTTTTAGTTTATACTTCTTCCATAAGTACCAAAATGTGTATTAGATGTCTAAGCTTCATATCAATTGGAGACCTAGGCAGTAAACCAAAGTAAAATGTTCTGCACAGCTAGCTAGCTATTCAGCTGACCAAAATGTCTACTTAAGAATGAGAAAAACAGTCTAATTTCCATTAAACATTTTGCCTCTTCATGGGAGCGCGAGCACATTCAACATATATTAATAACTATGGGTAAAGTCCCAAATTTAGAAGTAAACTTAGAGATTAATGCCACCAGCATGAATTCAAACAATCCTAAAAGTATTTAAATAACTTATATCTTTAAGGCTCCATGGGCTTTTTCCTTCACTGTAGTACCCCCGAAGTCTGTACTGGCACCTCTCCTCTTTAATATCTTAAATGACATCCCAGAGAAGGCAACAGAGTGCACTGATCGAGTTTCTAGATGACACCAGACCTGGGGAGGGGACAATGACATAAGTCAATAGAATTGAAAGCAGGGCTGCTGTTCAGGGGGGTCTCAGCACACTGAAGGAACAATGTCTATGTTTAGCCCATATTCAGGGCTGAACTATCACAGTTGTTCTATCACTCAGTGATCCCTCCCCAGCCAAGATGAGGATCAGAAAAAGGACAGAAGACTCACAAGTCAAAATGAAACTGGATTTAATTTAAATTAAAACAGCAAAACTAAAACCAACGCCAGTATAAAGTAAAAGTAAAAAAGATGTTATACTCACCCCAGTGAACACATCATGGCCACAAAAAAACAGGAATGCAGTCCTTCCAGGGATGGGGAGGAGCCTTTCCTATCCTCAGCACACTTCCACGTTCATACTGAGCATGATGTTTATGGTCTGGGACACACCTGTAACCAACTGGGGTCAGCTTCCCTGGCTGACTCCAGACTGCTAATGGCCTGCAGACCATGGCAGGGTTGTGATTCTGTCCCAGTGAAACCAAGACCACTGGACAGACATGAACCTTATGATACTCTACAGGAACAAAGGCCAAGTCCTCTACCTAGGAAGGAAGACACTCTTGCACTGATAGAGGCTGTGGATGGGCTGCCTGAGGAGCAGCTCTGTTGGAAACAGCCTGCAGCTTCTAGCAAGTTGGATATGATCCAGCACTGTGCACAGGTGGCAGAAAAGGTCAACAGCATCCTGGGCTGCATTAGCAGGAGTGCAGGTAGACAACTGTTCTTCCTCTTTCACTCATCACTTGTGAGATCACATCTGTGTCCTGTTCTGGGTTCCCCAGCAGCAGAAGAAAAAGTATACAAAGATAAATTGGAATGAATTAATCAGTAGGTAATTGTCAGGGATCTGGAGCTCTTGACCTGTGAGTAGAGACTGACAGACCCAGGCTTGTTATGCCTGGAGAAGAGATGGCTTTGGAGGTACCTCACAGCAGCCTTCCAGTAAGGAAGGGAGCTACAGGGAGCATATTAAGATGGAGTCAGGCTTTTTTGCAATAGTGCCTGATAACAGGATGAAAGTCAACAGACATTACTCGGAACAAGGCAGCTTTAGAATGGAGAATCATCATGAGGAGAATCAAGCACTGGAAGAGATTGTAATAAGCTGGGCAAAGCCCTGCATAATTTGTTCTCGCCTCATAGCTGAGCCCATTTTGAGCAGTAGGTTGGACCAGAGACCTCCTGAAGTCTCTTCCAAGTTGAATTTTCCTGTAATCTTACCATTCAATGATTCTATGTCATTCAATTTTCTTAAATACATGGTCTTCGAAGTTGTGGTTGTCCGATATATTAGCATAAAGAGTTCACATTTGTCAGTGTATGTTGCAGTTCTTTTCTGTGCTTAAGATGACAAAACCACCATAGTACCATGTGATTTCCATTAGAAAGTGCTGACTTTTTAATAGAGCAAAACAAAGATGACTTGTACAGTACAGCTTCCTGTCACATTTACAAGGATTCCCTGTACAGGAGTCTGTTCTCAGGTACTGTCTGTTTGTAAATGTAAAACACAGATACTTGAGTGTCTGTTCAAATTAAGTCCATATGCTGAGATATCAGCTCCCTGAGGTCCAGAATGTATGGATACCTACTGTTGTTACCAACACTGACAGACATTCCACATGTAATGTAATTAAATTTAGATGTCTAGCCTTAAATAAAGCTTCAACCAAGTCAAAGATGTTACAGTATTACTTAATCCACTCTCCGCAACATGAGGACACCAAAATAGCTCACATTACCTGGACTCTCTTGGAATACAGGAGTTACTGTTCTGAAAATAGGTGATAGATACATAACTATAATTTTGATTACACTAGAACCAACTCCTACATCATAAATTTGCCTGATAACTGCTTTTCTACCAGTCATACAAGATCCTGTATAGCAAACAGGAGAACTAACAAAGAGAATGCTGATTTCATTTTATGAAAGCTTCTCTCCACAAAAATGTCCTCCTCTGCATGCATAGGTTTTCAGAGATCACACACACAAGAGAAATTTAAAAAACCCAAAACACCTCTACCCAGACGATTTCATCCTTCCATGGGTCCTTTAGATGCTTAGCCAGAAAATATTATTTTACTACCAAACAAGGTTATAGTTGTTTCTAGTATCAGAAAGGCCAAATCGCAATGAGTCTAAAAGGACTATCAAATTCAGTTTAAAATGTAACCCTATACTACAGGCAAAAAATTCTGTGGTACCAATGGCTGCACATGCCATTGGTCGGAAAGATTCGTATCCTCAACTGAAAGAAGTAACTCTGATAACCTGTATGACATGCTATAGCATTTACAAACAAAATACTTGTTCAGCAAGCTTCAGTTACATTCCAGGATGTTTGTTTCAGGTGGATTATGGCTTTACAAGAAATGATGCAAAATATTTTTGTTGAAGTGAGGGTACCCTACAATTAGACTGCATATAACGCACAACTACTGTGATGCAGGCTACCAAGAAACTTGTGACTCATGTGAGATGCTTAGAATTCCAGAGTATAAGTGTTGCAGATTTGACATTCTCAAAGTAGTCTTATCAACAAATAGATATCCAGTGGTGCAGGGCCTTCTTTTTTGTTTTTATTTTTCTCAAAAGAAATATCAATCTTTTCATTACCTGTCACTGCCATGAGAGGAAGCTAATATACTTGTTGATAGAAATTCTGTGAGATAATTTTCAAAACAACTGCTATATGTTCTATATGTTGTAGTTGTTACACATGCTATATGTAGTCCACGCAAGAGCAACTTGCTTCTCCTACCTCACATAGCTAAAGCTTAACACAGAAACATGTGAAGGAATGAGTTAACTAATGGACACTAATTAACTAATGAATTTATTTACTTTTCTACATGTTTTTACTTACCAAGCTAAAGAGTAACGGGAAATTGAAAATTGAAACCAAGATAAAGAATAACGGGAAATTGAAAATTGAATCATTCAAGTCACATTGAAGAGAGAGAATAGCCTGAGAAGACATACTTGCAAGGATATTAACTATTTCGACAAAAGGAAGATCCGCCTACCCAAAAACATACACAAGCTCAGACACTATTATCTTCTGTTTGACTTGAGTTTGTACAAATTTTTGACAGTTGTCTCCCTAGCACCATCTGGTGTCTGCCAACTTGTAACTTGTGAGAATGCACCAAACACAAAATGAATTCAGCTTGTGGCCTCATGGGAACAGAAAAATTTACAGCAGGCATCTCCACAAAGGCTCAGAAGAATATTAGGCAGGCTGGAATGAGCATACATTATGTTTATGATTTTCACTAACGTAAGTTGGTGAAATATTGAACAAACACATATTTGCCCATGTCTCATGTATTACCTCTGTTGGAATATGAAGGATGATAGGAGTAGAGGGGTTCATGTTAGCTGGTTTTCACATGTGAAATATTTCCTTCTTCAGTCCAAATTTTACTTAGAAGATATGATAACTACATTTCAGATAAATGTACTTTAACCACCTTCAGCTTACACGGCATATGACAAAAAATTCTTATAATATACAATTATCCAATAAAAACATATTGAAGAGATATTCAGTATAGCCTTAAGAACTGGAATACTAATTTATTTTTTTTTACAATGCTTTGCTGTCGACAGCAATATCAGGGCACAGCTGTGCAGAAAATGATTCAACCTCCATATGCTGCCACTCTGTATACTATACTGTAATTCATAAATATGAAGAGTGAAAGTATCATTATTCAATGTCCCTGAAGAAAATGAGAGCCTATGTTTTTTTAGCATTCATCCGTTTTGCAGAATGGTTTAATTTAATTTTAATGTATGCATTATTTTGTCTTAGAAAAAAAAAAAAAGACCCCTGAAATGGTAAAATAATCAAATACTGAATCAATATGCAATACACTGTTCTGATATTACTTTCAATATGGTTTAGTACAATTAAAATAATATATTTTCTAAATACTTTTAGAGATGTGCACCTGTTATATCTTACTATTATTGCAAAATATATCATTATTTGATCGTTTCATCAAAAAATTCTGTACGGTAGTCTATCTAAATTATGTTAAATAAAATATGGCCACTGTCTTAATTAGACTGCAAGATTAAAATCAAATGGATCTGGGATAAAAACTGAAGTCTAAACATGCCGTATATATCATATGTACAATAGGGCACATAGAAGTCAAAAGGTCATTATTTTT
>JAAGNO010011912.1:12500-14871 GCA_033439905.1 Ceryle rudis
GATTAAAAGTTAAATAATTATCTACTGTGAACTTCTCCTATGCTATGATTATCCAAACATCTAGATATATTCATACTATTGAATAAGTTTTATCCGGCCACCAATATTCATATACACATTACAGTAAACAATAAAGCTAGCATATCAATATAAGGAATTTTTAAACCACATACAATTGCATTGGTGCAGAGAAAACTACTAAGTGTGTAAGTGTTGTAAATCAGTTTCAGAGAAGCAACGCTTAGGTTGTAGATTCACTGTATCATGTACATGTAAAGAAAGGCAATGCGTTGCTTGCATACATTTGGGTATCTGACTCAGGGGAGTAAAAGCACAGCTGCTTCAAAGAAATGTTCCTGGTACTCTCTTGCTGACCTGATCCAATTCTGCCCCAACAGGGATCACCATCTATTCACCTGGAGTTACCTCAGGACTAGCAACACACTTCATGTAGGCCACTGATAACTGTCATACGGCAGCAACCTTTAGTCACAACTGACTGAGTTCAGACTGAAAGTGGTCACTCAGAGGTTAAAGGTTCTGTATTATATTACAGCTGGTAGCCATCCAGTCACTACACTATAAATATTTAATATGATTACAGTTTGCTCCTCATAAACATTCACTTGTAGATGCCACTAGTTTCCAATTTCTTGATGACAGAAAGTGAAACTGCATCTAGAAGTCTTTTTTTCCTTGCCTGTAGATTCATTCAAATAGTAATTCACTCTTGTTTAAAAATACATATAGAGAAGATTTGCTCCAGTAAGATGGAAAAAGGCCTATTTCGCATTCTGGGCAATGTCAAATGTCTGTCTCTGTTTGCTTTCTTCCTACAAATTCCCTGAAGTGACACATTGAATTATAGAGTAAATCTTCTGTGCTGTAAATAAGAATATGGTCCTGTCTGGAGGAGGGAAAATTAAAAAGGTATTTTCACATGTTAGTGATGACAACATATAATTGACTTGTTGCTGTGTTTTTCTGTGCTACTCAGTGGTTATGCTGTCATCAATGACTTATGAAATTAACTCACTCTCTTTGCATTTATGTCCTCTGAATGACTTGGGTAAAGGCAAAGTGGCTTACATCACCCTGGAAATATTTGACATGTATGCTGTCATCACTTATAGAAATATGGTGAAACTAAAAAACAAAAATGTAGGAAATGTGGCGGTTGTTTTGTATTATTCACTGCCATTTTCAGAAAAACTTTAATTCTTCACAAGACTGTATGTGACAATGTGGACATGAAATAGGAACGTTTTGCTTGAAGTGCAAATGTGGGACTCTAGAATGAAATGCAATTTTTGTTCCTCCTGAATCCAAGGCCCACATACAGCAAAAATGCCCAAATGACCTTGCCATTCCACTACAGCCACACTTGACATAGTTGCTTTAGGAAGTCACAGTAGGTGGAGGGGTGTGTCTTGTGAACATTGAGCTGATTTCATCACCACTGCTAAGAAACACAACAGTATGAAAAACAGTTACTTGCCACTTGATGAGAACACAACACAATAAGCCCAGCACTAAAAGAAGTAGTGTATCTTCTAGAAACCTGTACTGCCCATTATACCTCCTTTTGTTGAGCAAGAACAAGGAATTAAGGCATCCTTTATATATCCTTTAAAAAGGCAAAAGTTCAACAAGCTCACATGACAGGACGTATTTCCACCCATACTCTGATTGCACCAGTGGTGTGCAAGCGCCAGTTGCTGGAGGGATCCACACTGTATCTATGTACATATATGTATATAATTTCCACTAACTGGCTTTCATCCTGATCAGCTAGAGAGGGAAACAGGATAAGGCATTGGGTGCTATCTGTGTTTGCATGAGTGCTGTTTTTTCTCTCTGCATTGATCTGTGTGGCCGGCCACTTATACCCTCAATACAAATACACATATATGTGCTTGTGTGCCTATTGAAAATACGTGTTCAGTGTTGTTGCTAGCTGGGCCTGGGGATACCCGCTGCAGCAGCTTCACCTCTAGTGAGTGAATCCAAAAGTTTTTTTTGCCTACAAAAATAAAACAAACCCAAAACCCAAGGGGTTTATAAAACATATAAACTCATCAATCAGAATAAATGTCTTCACAGGATTATTAACTGTTGAAGTACATCTGAGGAGACCTAATTAAAATCTTTATAATTGAAAATGATCACTTTACTAACAAGTATAACAACCATCCAAATCAACCCATGACTGAGACAAAACGACTACAATCTACTGTATAACTTTGTAAAAAAAAAAAAAAAAGAAGACTTGTGGGATGCCACAATGAGACAATTTCCATTCTGTTCTTTTTTTTTTTTTTTTTTCCAAAGGCTCTACCATTAGTTAGAAAAAGAAGGAGAAAACCTACCT
>JAAGNO010011913.1:0-17934 GCA_033439905.1 Ceryle rudis
AGAAGGCGGTGAGAGGCGGGGCGGGGCAACCCGGCCGCCCCGCCCCCGGGCAGAGGCGGCCGCGGGCCTCGGAGGGGACCTCGGGTTCGAGCGGCGCGGGCTGAGCTGTCAGCCGGCCGGCGGCCTCGGGCACCCACGGGGCGAGGTGCGGGGAGGGGGGACCGGGACCCGGGGACTTGCGGGAGTTGCATCTCGGGGGAGCAGCGCTACCTGCGCACGGCGAGTGGGAGGTGGAGGAACTGGTCCCCGCGATTATCGCCTCCCTCATCAGTCAAGCAAATCAATTATGAAAATCCACGTACGGCATTGGGGTGGGGGGTGGGGGCCGGCTTCTTTGTTTTCAAGGAAAAGGCCTTAAAGAAGGAGTCGAAGGTTATGCTCCTTCATCAACAACATTAGTTAACCCCGGAAAGGGCTCTGCGTGTGTGTCTTTATTTATGTCTTCTGGAGCGTTTCCTCTCGTGAATTTATTTCTCTCTCCACCCCGCTAAAGAGGCTGTAAGTCGTATGATTATAAGATTTAGGTGGCCCCATGCCAGCTAATTCAGAAGATGTTGCTGTAAACATCTAGGCATCGGTAACTTCCACGCGTGTCCTTCGTTCGGCAGAGCCGTGAGCGTGCCATCCCTCTGAGCTGTGGAGGGGGACGAGCCAGGTTATTAATTTCTACTGCTGTGAAGCTTGCTCTGTTTTGACAGTTGCTTCAATTAAAGCTTACAACAGAATAACAAGTCCGGTGCTATTAATGGCGTTGAGGAACAAGAGAAATAGAAAAGCTCCGGTCTGCCAGAGAGGCTGGCCAGGAAGTGTGTAATGTGTTCATCGGTGTGTACTTTAAAAAGAAGATACTTACTTAGTTGACTCACCGGCTTTTAAGGTTTAGCGTTAACTTTTTGATGCTACGTCTGAGCCCAGTAGGCAGTTGTGTAGAACTAATGCACCTTGCCTTGAGAGAGGAACTGGACGTACCTGTTTGTCCTATTGCACCGGCAAGGAATGTATCGATAGATTCGCTTCATCAAAACTCTCGCTGGTGGAATTGGAGAATTCTTTACATTCTCGGCGGCTGGCTTCGTCGGAGCGATCTGATTTATACTGGTTTTCCGCTTTACTTTTCATCGTTGACAGTTGCGTTCGGTGGTAAAAGCCTAAAGAAAATGAGTTTTGAAACGAGGAATTGTAGTCGGTGATAGGTTTTTTGGATCTCCAAATTGCATTTCCTTGTTGAATCAGCCTTTTTCAAGGAGGTCGGTTTTGCTAGGACGTGTTGGATTATAGAAATAAAAGGCAAAGAGACTTTACTGCAACGTGGCCGGGGCTTTACTAACGAGTAGGAGGAAAAGCTGGCCAAAAAAGAAACCACAACACAACCCATGTGTATGTTTTGAGATGTACTACACCAAAAAGGCAGCAGTCTTTTTAATTTAACGTACAGATTGGCGTTTTCCAACCGGGAATACGTGGATCGGGGTCAGCCACCAAAGTCAGGCTTCAGAATGGGGTAAACTTCAGTTTGTGTTTTACTTTTTTCGCTGCTTTTGTAAAAGAGCCCCTGAAACTGGTTTGGGCTGTAGAAGGCTTGTATGGAGCCCCACTCTTACATAAAGTTAAACATTGTCACCAGTTTTACTTCTGAAACTTTTTTGTGGGCATCGTCTTTTCGGTCGCTTCAATAAAGTCTAGGTTAAAAACTTTACTAAAAAGAAAAAAAAATTAAACTCTCTTCTTCTGAAAATAGTTTGATAATTAAATAGACTTCAGGGCCTGCAGATCTGAAATGTTTGGTGACATCTCTTGACAGCAATTTTTCAGGTGTTCCCTTCGATAGGTTTTTTTTTTCCTAAGATGTTTTGTTGACATTCAAGTGTTTCTGGAAAAGCAGCGCGTGCTTGGCCGAGAGATTTGGAGGGGGGTTTCTCTTCTGGTAGCCGCCGCACTTCCCGGGAAAACCTTATGGTGAATCCTGTGGAGGACTAAGCGGCCGTATGGCCTCGGTCCTGCGACTGGTGCCAGTGACTGCAGTGGGATTATTCCTGTCAATGAGGCTGCGGTCGTGCGGGGGATAGAGGCTATTTTTAGGGAGCGTACTAGTCGTACTTCAGCTACCAATCTGCTCTCCTTTCATCTCAAATTTGGTGGGTCTGCTCTCCGGCTCTGAATGAAGACTGCTTCCAGAGGTGACTTTGTAGGCTGCTTCCGTTTGTCGTCGTATCAATTATCTTTCCTCGGCAGGTCTAGCTGTTTTAGACCAGTTCCCTTCTTGCAGAGAGGTAGCTATTTACTCTTATATTAAACCACAAGTAGCCAAATGGGAGAAGTGAGGTCCCTGGCAGGATTATGGTAACTTCCTCCGTGTAGGTTCTGTCACTTCAATATTTTCTATTTTTGATAATATTTTAATTTTTTTTTTTTTTACTTCTGTTGCTGTTCTATTTTACAGTAGCAAAAAGAAAGGGAAAATAGTACTTTACAAAATCCTACCACTCCAAAGTTTTCTCCTTTTCTACCTTTCTAGAAATTTGAGTAGCAATCGAGCAAAACATTTGAGAACCACCGGTATTGTACCTAGAGATCTTAATGGGCTGGAATTAGCCTGATTCTGGATTATTTATTATTTCTTGTAATTGGTGGCGATTATCTATCGGCCCAGGTGTCCGTTAACATTTGTTGGCTCCTGGTGCACGCTGTGTTGTGCCTTTTCTTACCTCAAGGGCAACGACTCCGCGTACATGACATACTGTTTTGCATTGTAGAGGAATCAAAAAATAGTCGAGGAAATTAATTTTCTACCCATTTAACCATTTTTTTTTTCTGCTCACGATAGAAAAAAAAAAACCAAACCCAACAAACCCAACACATTTATTTTCCTAATTTAAAAGCTAACTTATCGAGAAGAAGTTTCTTGCGTTCTCTTGTTGGTCTTGACTTTAAGACAGTGGTAATCTTTGCATCAGAAGTGGCCCAGATGAGGATTTTCAATAACTGCTCACGGTGTTTTTAACACAATCTCTCACTGGTCTGTATTAATCTATATTGATAAAGTTTCTCTCCAGAGAGCATTCAGAGTAGCGTTAGAGTTCAAGCGAGAGGTGGAAGAGCTTAAGAATGCTTTTTGGGTCAGCATAGGTTCTTTTTTCTTAAGCAGTCTTTAAATTTTCTTGTTTGAAATCCATACACACGACAACAGATAGGACTGTGTTTTGGTTGGCCACTGAGTATGACAACATGTCGAGTAATTGTCAGTGATCTAAGGTGGATATTGTTTGTATTTTCATTTTTGTTTACTTTTTTTGAGGAGCACAGTAGAATTTTTTTCTGAATGCTCAGTCTGTGCATTACTGGGAAAATGCAGGTTTGAAACACCTACAAACCCTGAAATAATGGTACCTGTTTGGGAGAAGTGTTGGGATTTGGTTTGTTCCCATCCCTGGCTTAGTTTGAAATGCTCGAGCACAGGAAGTTCCACCTCAACATGAGGGAGAACTTCTTGACCCTAAGGATTACAGATCACTGGAACAGACACCCCGGAGAGGTTGTGGAGTCTCCTTCCCTGGAGACTTTCAAGCCCTGTCTGGATGCATTTCTGTGTGATCTGCTCTAGTTCTGTCCTGCTCTGGCAGGGGGGTCGGACTCAATGGTCTTTGCAAGTCCCTTCCAACCCCCACCATACTGTCATTATGTGATGGTCTCGGGTCAGCTCTCGCTGCTTAACTCTCAGCGAGCCCAGTACTGCTGGCCGAAGGAACGCTTTAAAAGCTCTCAAACAAGCTTGCAGCAAATCGGGTTTTAAGATGATTTAGTTGATGTGTGTGCAGAGTGGTGCCAAAGATGTCCAGATTTGCACTTCAGACTTTTGAGGAGCTGTGATGTCTCTGGACGCGATCTAGCGTCTATAAATTGTGTTTTCCTGCAGGTGTACCTGAGCTGGTTTGCTGTGATGGGTTAGCTAGCGGAAAATAGTAGCCTTAAAGTTGTACAGAGTAAAAAAATGCCCGTTTCTTAACAGAAATAACCAGTGTGGCAGAATTTGAAATGCATTTTGGGAATGCATTTTCAAAATTTATCCAAGTAACATCAACCTGTTTTGAATGGTTTTTTTAATTATTTTTTTTTTAGCAAGAACTCATTCTTATCTCAATTTAGTATGTCAATTGTCACCATAAAATTGGTTGGACAGATCTTTCTGAAAACCAGCATGACCCGATGTAGGTTATTGGCTTTGATCTTTACAGTTGGGGATGGGGTTTGGTTTTTTTTCTCCAGTGCTTTTAATCATTTTCGTTTCCTGCAGAGCTATCTTTCCTCTCTAGAGCGATGCTGCAAAACTGTTTTGCCAGTTCTCAGAACCATTCTGGTGTATTAGATGGTTACATGATGAATGCTGGAAAGCGTTTAGAGAGATCCTACACATTCACTGGCAATAGAATGAGTCTTTCAGATGTATATGTGTGTTTATAAGAGCTTCTCTGATTCATTCTATTTCAAATACTTGTGCCCAAGCAAATTCTCATTTCATCCGGACTCGGGCAAAAAAAGTAGACATCCTTTTGTTTCTTTCAACCCTGTTGACCAGTTGGTGTGACTTTTTCCTCAAAGCCAAGTTCTGTCAAGTTAGAAGTAAATGGCTTCAGCTCTTCTGTGTGGAAGTATAAGGGCCCATATTTTCATTGCCACCGCTCCTTTATCCTCTGATCTAACAGCCACTTGTTGTAGGCTTTGTGTAGGCAGAAGGCATTTTGTTGGTTTTTGGTGCTTTGGGTTTTTTTTTTTTTGGTCCTGGGGGAATGCTGATTGCTGTCGTGGTTTGTTTGGAGTCTCGGGGAATGGATGGTGCAAGTTAAGATGAGGTTTGTTAAATTTGTACGTCACCCTGTAACGTAGAGGTCTGTTAATTGGAGAAGTCGACGGAAATCTTGCGTCTCTACTTGAGCATCTCTCAGCAGATAGACCGTAGAAAACACGTTGAGCTGCGGGTAAATTTTGAAGTGTTATGATTATGTAAGTGACACGTGTATTTTTGCTTCGGCTTATCAACCTTAGAACACGTGTAGAGCCGTGTTGGTGAATGAGCTGCGAGGTGTGTGTGGGGGGGGTGGGATCGCAGTAGAACTGGAAGATAGTTTACTCTAGGCTTTTTCAGCTCTGATTAAATTAATGTACACCCCATGAGTGATGCAAGACCACTTACCTAACAGGATGTTTCCCCTGGCTGGCTTTGTGACTCTTGTTTGCTTTATATTCTCAAACATATTTGTAAGAGCGTCTTAGCTCTTAACTCGTAGAGTGTATGCAGTAATAATAACGTTCACAACTAAGACTTCTAGGTTTAGAATCTAGGAGTAAAACAGATCGAAAAGCTAAACCACTCTTAATGTCATTCAAAGCAAAAAGCTGTTGTTTTGCTGTAAATTACAGGAAAAATACAGAAATAATTGCTGTTTACTAGACAGTTAATCTTATGAAGGCCTTCCAGTTTATACAGGTATTTTTCTGCTAATGAAATGCTCTGAGCAGACCGAATCCCCTGAGACTATGTTAAGAGTTTTGAAGAGATCATAACCCTGATTCCAGGGTAGGCTTTGAGTAGTTGTAGGTGGTGGGTTTTTGTTTGGTTGGGTTTTTTTAACACACTGTACTTCCTATCTTCGCACTGTGGTCTAACCTAATCTCCTTAGAATTTCCCAGTCCTGTAGGTGTTCGAATTTCAGTTGCAAATTTTCTTGTTTTCCTTTGGGTCTTAAGTTTTGAGCAGTCTTCATTCCAATTGGTCTGAGTCGTGTGCACCCCTGTGTGGTGTTGGAAACAGTACTTCTTGTCCATGGATCCTGCTTGCATCTGACCTGCGCTTGATTTTCATGCGAGTATGAGTATAAAGTAACAGCACTAAAGATTTTTATCCTGGCTAATTCAGTTGGAGTTTCAAGTGTCTTGGTAGGTTTCTCCACCCCCTCACTCTTGTGTTTTACAGTAGTGGATTATTAAAGAGGAATTACAGAATTTTCCCTGTAGTAGTCAGTAAAAAGGGCTTTTTGAGAGTTGCTGCAGAATCATTTAAGAGTTTTTGGTATTCTACATGAAGAATTATAAGAAGTAACATAAAACCAGAAGTTCTTTCTAGAAAAAAATATTACAGTTTTTCAAAATGTTTGTTTATTTTTTTTTTAAATCTCTCTTGGACAGCTTCACACGGCGTAAGTGGCAACAGTTCTCAGAATTTCAAATATATGTTGCGAAGCCTTTGGCTTTCATCTGTAGGACACGTAGGCTTAGCGCAGATGCTTCTGCGTTCCCATCACGACCGATCTGCGGTGCCTGATTGTATGAGGCGAAAACGTTTTGTGGTAGACTGGGACAGATTTTCTTAAGACAGTTTGATTGAATCCATTCATAAAATGCATGGCGATTCTGTTACAGTCCAAACCAGGTTCTTGACCTTGTGTGGACGATCTCTGGGTGTTCTCTCTGGGTTCTGGTAGCTGTACGTGTGGAACGCCAGCTCTCGAGAAGTAAGGTCAATATCTCTTCTTCTGAACCGGGTGGTTGGCTGAGGGGTTTTTTGTGGAAACAAGGAGTAGGAAAGTACTGTAGTAGAAAACTACAGCATGGCCAAGCATGCTTTTTATCATACGATTATTTTCTTTTTCTGAAGTTTGGTTCAAGCGGTTTAAATCGCGGACGGCTCTTTGGTGAAGGTGCAAGGACTGCCACATCAGCAGAAGCAAATACTGTTAGATGACTTGACAAAGGAACTTCCATATCGACGTTTTTAACGTATGCATTTTAGGGAAGGGGAAAAAGAGTGTTTTTAGTAGCCAAGTACAGCAAGGAGGACAAAACTGGAATAAACATTGACATTTGGATGGTGCTTGCTGTGGCGTTGCCTAGATTCTTTAATTAGCTGTGCATAAAATGAGCTTTTGAGGGCTGAAACTGTCTTGCTTATAGCTTAAGTAAGGTATAATGGTATGCAAAATGTACGCAGATAACTTGGTTTATTTGTGTATGGTTATGGATGAGGTGCACTTGTGGGAATGCCAATTTTCGGTTTAATACTAATGAGAATAAACATAAATGAAAACAATAATAATTTAAATGATACATGTGAATGACATAAAAATTGGACTAGCTGAGATCATCAAAAATGCATAACCTTCATTTCTCATACTCCGTGTAGTCGGAGCACAGGCTGTGTGTGTTTCTTTCTTACTTTTTGTGTATGAATAATCCCTATTGAGGCTCTTTCCTTTTACTTTCACACTATTTTTGCTTTTAAAGTGCCGGTAGCATCTGAGTGGATCTATTTTTTTTTGATATTTTGTGTACAGGGACGTAATTTCCTTGTGCAGCTCTGGATTTTTTGTTGTTGTTGCTGTGCTCATTTCAGTCTTTTTTTCTTTCTTGCTCTTCCAGACACTGCTGCTTTGTGCCTCCGATCACAGCGTGTGCACTACACGGGGCTAAAATCCCCCAGAGAAAGGTGACTGTTGGCACGCAGTGCTATTGATTATCCGTAGAAGTCATTTATTAAGTGTATCTTCTTTCCCTGAAGTGAGCTGAGGAAAAAAAATTATCCTCTATTGGCACCTGTCTACCATAAAATTTTATCTTCTGTTTACTATCCAAGTTCTCCAACTGTTGTGCTGTTATCAGCATGGAGGAGGAGTTATCATCAAGCCCCCCAGAATCTCTAATGCCCTTCTGCACACCCCCCACACACAATCCCCTCCATTCATCCTCCAAAATTGTTCTTTGTGTTCCTTGTTTTAAAATGGCATCAGGAAATTCAGCTGCAATCTATATTAACTGGTGTGTATTTCACAGATTTCCTCTTTAAATAGTGTTGATTTTTGAACAGTTGTAAAATACTGAACTGCTTGTAGGTTCATTAAAAAAAAAACCCAAACACAAAACCAACCAAAAAACCACCAAAATCCAAAAAAACCTCCGAAATTCAATTTGCATTGAAGTTGAGCAAGCAAGGAAACGGCCATTTGTGGTTCAGGGAAGCTTTCTGAATCCAGGTCATCGAGACTGGGAAGTTAATGAACTAATGGATTTTTTTTTTTTTCCTTTTGGAGACCTGTTAGCCCTGCGGAGCTTCCCTGGAAGGTGTGGATGTGCAGAGCAGTGTTGCTCTTTCCCCCCTAGTTCTTAACTGGGATTGATTCTTTAAAACCATTCTAGTGGTGATATTATACAAGTCATCGATAGAAAAGATTTGCCAAAAAAACCCCCGTGGATTTGCCTCTTGTTAAGTTATTGCTATCGATTTCTACTTTGTAGTATTGGGATGATGGTCAAAACTGAAAGTACAATCACATACCAAATCAAGGGTTTAAAACCCTCTTGACGTAGGTAAAGATACAATTTCCCTTTCTGCTTTTAAGTCTTCAGTAAATTGGAACTCTTTTCAGTGGAGGAGGAACGAGCCACCTTATTTCTACTGGAGCGTAAGAGCCTGCACATGGCCAGTTATCCCACTAAGCTGCTTTGGGGAAATTCACACTGGAACTTACTTTGTGGTGGTTTGCTTGTAGTCACATAGTCCTTGGAGAGCACATCCTTGGCTGTGCTAAGATTTCATTGCAGTGGAATGCTCAAGGACTTGAAACTTTTAGAATCTGGCCCTTGTTTGGAAATGGGGTAAGGCACGTCCAGTAGTTCTACCAAACTTTGTGCCACCGTTTCCACTGCCTGTCATTTCCCCTTTGACCAGAGCCTGTTTGACAGCTACGGACACACGTCTGAGCTCTTGAAGTGCAGAGCTACCTGTCTCTGCCCGTGCCTTGCAGACCTCCAGGATCCTGCTGACAGATGAGAGGGATGATTCACTCCCAGAAATTTAGCTCTTCTTCATTCCATTTCTGCTGTTCTAATTAGGTTCAAATATTTTCTTTTAATACCAACATTGTTTAGGATAGAAACCTTTAAAGCTATTGCATTTCTTCCAGGAACGTGTTTCCTGCTGTTACACAAACCTTTCAGAATTTTTTTTTTTTTTTTCCACAGTTTTAATCTGAGGAAAGGTGTCTTAGAATTGCTACTTCTTAAGTGAATCAAGAGGACTCTGAACTTCTCAGTGGTGTTCAAATTAGTGATGCTTATTTTTATTCTTTTGGGCAGGAGAGAGGAAGGAGGCAGATTTTTGGTGTCAAATCTTGGTATTTATTCCTTGGAAGTTAATCAAGGAGTTAAGTGATCCTGACCTGGCGTACTCTTTCCCCCCCCATGTTATTTGCACCTTAAGTAATCAATCCCTTAGTTCACGTCTGAAAATGCTTCTGTTACCTTGCAAAGTTAAACATGAAAGATCAGACTTTCTGAAGTGTAGCCTCAGATCTCAATTTGAGCTCTAACGCTTTCTAAATTAGTAAGGGGAGTTTCAGAAGTATAGACCGTTCTTTTTTGACTATTGTTAGGTTGAAGTGTTCTTAGGAAATAAGTGGTTTCATTATAGATGTTTTATAATCCTCCTCCATTCTCAGGCACTGTAAAAATGAGCGCTGTAGAAATGTCATTGAATGTTTTTTAGAAGAACCTTGATTAATAACACAAGCAGTGGTGCTGTTTGGGCTGTATGAGCACTTCCATTCTATAGCAGTGACAGCTACCTTTTGAACTAGAACTTCCTATATTTAACCTCTTAGCAATTCAGTTCTTCTGGAAGCTTGAACAAAACCGGTTAGTTGTTGCTTTCTTAACCAGTTTCATCCTGTGATGGTAGGTGGGCAGAAGGTTGAACACTGCTAGAGGAAGATTTACTCATTTACAGATAATGTCTTTTGGTATTTGAAAAGGCATTTATGTTTTTGTCTGCCAGATTCTGGTGGGGGAAAAAAAAAGGTAACTTCAGAACTTGGATTTCTGGACTTTTAATTAAATACTGTGCTGCTACCCTCTGGGCAAGGCACACAACTCTAGAATAAAGCCCCTAGTGTCATCAGTAGCATCTTGGAAAGTTTATGTTGAAAAGAAGTTAATTCTGGTCTGTTTTCTTCTTTTCCCCAGTCTCCAACCCTGCTCTAGGTCAACACCCTTCAGTCCTTGCTGACTAAAGCATAGGAGTATTTCAAGGGGGTTGGGTCTCGTGGAAAATAAATAGTAAGGCAGAGGAGTGTGTAAGAGACAGAGTTAAGCTTTGCAGAAGTTGTAGTAGATACGGTTTACTGACTTTGAATATTAACTTACTGATACAGTTCTTATACAGAACCCTCAAGAGTGGTCCGTGTGAATCCCAATATACCAGTAAGTGAATGAAAAACGAGGCTGGTGAGCTGTCGTTCAGTTTTTCATTGCCCCACTCAGATAAGTAATATTCTGCTTTTATCTGTATTAATGAGAGCTCTGTTTTAATCTGTATTAATGAGAGCGACTGTTTGAAGCTGCATTTTGTAGGCTGAGCATCATAAATTGCAAATGGAACCAATAAATTGATTTTTAGACGGTTACATACTACACTTCTGCTATTTACTGCTGACTAAATATGTTGTGGTTTACACTCGGGATATGCTGTGAAACCCTTCTGTGAAAGACTGGTGACCTGAGTGTGTATGATACACGCTTATAGTTGTTCATTAGTAGCTCCAAACACTTAGTATGAGTTGGCATTGGGAAAGCGTGCGAAGGTCCGTAAATGGAAAGATGTCTGAGTTCAGAGTCAGCACTGTGTAATTTTGTGTTGCGGTTTATATTTAGTTGTCTGCCTCTCCAGGTGGTCTCCACTGGTTTTGCATTTTTTAAAAGCATTAAAAAGTTTTAGGTTGTCTTTTACCTCGTGTATTCGGTAGCTGACACTGCTCGGGTTTACGTAGCTGATAGTCACAGTTCAGATGAAACAGGGGTTTGGGAGGAGTTGTTTTTCTTTTTTCCCCCCCTTTCCTCCAGGATATTGTGTCCCACAGATTTGCAGGACTGAGGTTGAGGAGGGGTGTTTGGGAAAAACAAAGGAATTGCATGAAATAAAAGTTGAAATCTAGAGGAAGCGAGGCGTGTTGGCAGCTCAGGATTCGTCTCATTTTTCTGAATCGCTTGCTAAAATATGAAAGAGAAACGAGGCTCTGATCTTCCTTTAAATTTGTTCAGTCTCCTCAACGTGTCAAAACTGTTGCTGCAGTGTGAGATTTTCTGTTAAGTGCTTATTTTAAACTTTGCATATCGGCTGTTAAGTTGCTGTTGCACGGTGACGCTCCTGCCAGGTCTACCTGTAACACGGACCATCTGAGTGAAGGAACATAACCTTTTTTTTTCCTGGGCTTTAGGTTTACCAGAGAAGGAAGTTCTTGGAGGATATTATGGTTTGCTGTGCTTTTTAAAACTGAGCAACCAAACCCCTTCCTCCTTGAGCCTCCACCCCAAAGCAGCACTGGTTTTGTGATGGGACCAGCAGTGCCTAGGAGGGAGGCCAAATCTGGCAGTCACTACGCAGGGGGTACCACTCCGTCTTTTAAGGAACAATCACTTTTTAATCTACTTACCTCCTGCTCCCAGCTGGCAGAACAGCTTTTCATCCCCGCAGAACCTTCTAAGCAAAGTGCAGAAGGAAAGGGTTGTGCTTAAAATCCTGCAGCTATTGGGTGTTTCAGTTGACAAAGAGGATTCTTTCCCTTTTTTGACTTAATTGCACGTTCTGCCAGCTTCTGCTGAGTAAAGCCTGACAGAGCTGGGATGGAGGGGTGGCCGTGGAGATTCCTGCATTCTTCCTGCTGACTGAGCATTGTCCCTGAGCCCTGCCTGCTCTACAGAGGCTCCAGCCCCTTTTGGGGTCAGGCTGGAGTTGATTTTTCTCTTGGTTTTTATGGGATCAGCACTGGTTACCCAGCTGATCATCTGCGTCTGGAATGGAGCACGGTGCAGGCCATGAATATTCCTCGCAGGAGGAATCTGGAGAAGTTTAGTGTAGAAATTGCCCACCCCAACAAGGGTAAGGCTTGAATGTCAAGGGGGGAGTGAAGAACAAACCTCAGACACTAAAAATGGTGTCGATATTTTATGTTGTGAGTGATAACTGGCAGATGCCACAAGCAAACTATAGGTAGAGATTCCCCACCACCGCAGAAACACCCTCTGAGGGAGTATAAGGGTATAGTAGGCATTTCCTAGCACTCTAGGAGTGTGCTAGCACACTAGGAGGTGTGGGTAATGCTGGATCGTCACCTCTGGTTGTTGCTACAGATCACCCAGGAGCAGAAGCCTAGTTATTAGGACCAGGTTTGGTAGCACATTGCTGTGACTTCCCCGTGAGTCTTTCAGCAGGAGTTGTGGCCCAGGTGCAGGAGAAGAGCAGTAGGTCAGGGCGCTCCGTACTTTCTTCATGCTCCTTCTCTTAGCTTCCAGTCCCGTGTTTTGGGCTGGAACAGTCAACCTATTCAGGTAATGCTTCTGAGGAACGTTACACCCGGTGGTTTTGGTTGTTCAGAGAGTTGTTTTTATTTGTGAGTGTGTGTTACGGAGCCGTTTGCTTCTTGACGTACCCATGTTTCTTAGGGAATGAAGCGTAGCCAGTGTGTCCTCTTCCAGATCTGCTCATTGCTACACAGAGAAGAAAACTTGAAACTTCAGAGACGTCTGGATGTTGAGCTCTCCATTTGTCATTAATAGGAGTACATTTTATCTGGTCTGTACTTGAAGGATCTGCAGTTCCATATCTTAATGTGCCATTTTTCAGAGATATTCTTGGAGCAAACACTAGACAATGTATCTCTGTCATTGTGCATTCTTGTCTTCTAAATTAACAATATGGGAAGGGTTTATAAAAATTCAAGCAGCGATTTAAGTTCTGAGGCACGAAATGTGCTGCCCTTTTTCTGGATAACCTCAGCCGAGCTTCATCCAGAATGAAGGATCCAAGCTAAGGATGCTGAGTTATTGTGTAACAGGTTATTTAACATCTCCTTGATGAATGCCCTGTCTTCCTGGACCTGCAGGAGGCCATGGAAAGAAACGAGGCAGGGGATGATTGTGCTTTTTGGGTAATTCTGAGCAGTGTTGCTCTGCTGTAATAATTTCCAAAACGACCTGCTTCACCTGGTAGGGTGTAGAATGGTGATAAACACTCTGCAGAAAAAATGGGTGGTAATGTTTGCGACTTGTCAAAAAGAAAAATGTCCTGCAAGCCTGTTTCCAGCCTACCAAAACTTCTGAGAATTAACCATGGCCCGTTTGGTCTCAGATTTTTGTGAGGACTTTAGAATTTGTCTAGAAACTTCTGCCAGAAGGATGAGAAGCTGTGTCGAGCCAGTAGTCTTGTGAGTACTAGTTCATGTGCCTCCTGCTTCTGCTGGTCAGTAAACTTCTGTGGATACTCCTGACAGGATTCTGTAGGAATCATGGAATCATTTTGGTTGGAAGAGACCTTTGAGATCATGGAGTCCAACCATTGCCCCATCACTGCCAGGGCACCACTAACCCATGTCCCTCAGCACTACAGCTCCACGGCTTTGAAACCCCTCCGGGGATCATGGGGACTCCACCCCTGCCCTGGGCAGCCTGGGCCAGCCCCTGACAACCCTCAAAGGGAAGAAGTTGTTCCTCGTGTCCAACCTAAACCTTCCCTGCTGCAGCTTGAGGCCAGTTTCTCTTGTTCTGTCACTTGTTCCTTGGGAGCAGAGCCCAACCCCTCCTGGCTCCAACCTCCCAGTGTGTATCACCAAATGACAGAACGGTTGAGGTCTGGAGGCACCTCCAGAGGTCCTTTTCTCCAGCCCTGCCACTCAAGCAGAGTCACCTAGAACCCTTTGCTCGGGAGCCATATCCAGGCGGCTTTTTAATATCTCCAAGGATGGAGACTCCACAACCTCTCTTGGCAGCCTGTTCCAGTGCTCTGGCACCCTCAGAGGAAAGTAGTTTTCCTGTTGTCCACAGGGAATCTCCAGTGTTTTGGTTTGTGCGTGTTGCTACTGGTCCTGATGCTGGGTATCACTGAAAAGGAGCCTGGCTCCCTTACACCTCCAAGTGCAGCCCCGGATACCATCAACCTTCTCTGCCTCGAGGACCCACTGGCTCATTGTCAACTTGATGTCCACCAACACCCTTGGGTTCTTTTCTGCCCAGCTGCTTTCCAGTCAGTTGGCCCCAGCCTGTATTGATGCACCGGGTTGTTCCTCCTCAGGGACGGGGTGTTGTGCTTCCCTTTGAACGGCGTGACTGGAAGGGAGATGAAAATAATTTGTATGAATTTATAGGTTAAGACAGAAACTACCTACTAGCTGTTTGACCCTTTTGGTTTAAGCACTGTAGCTGAAGCTGCTCAGAAGAGGTGGTGTCTGTAGTGTTAGCTTCCTGGAGGGAGAGTCTGAGGAGTGTATGCAGGGCGGTTACTGGTTTTACCTGCTCGTGTCGTGCTTGTCGGGTGATAAGAGCAATGGATTGCTGACAGTGATGGTTCTTGGAGAATCCTGGAGATTTTAGTAGGCTAGATAAACTGTTAAAGAAGGGGCTTGCACCTATCTGATCCTGCACCGCGTGGTGCTGTGGAGTAAGGACCTTTTGAGTCCTCTGCAGACTCACTTTTCTGGTGTGTGAAACGACTGCACTTTGATGTACGTTGATATTTTAGTCAGATTTCCTCAAGATGTACTTCAGCTCCACTTTGAGTTCAGATGTTTGTGTTCAAGTTGCATCTTTGACTCATTAGCATTTGGGCAGCGGTTAGTGGAAGTTTTCCAGCTAGCGGCTTCTTATAAACAGCTCTCGCTCTCCTGCCAATAACAGACTTGAGCTCTCTCCCGTTCCCCAAGAAAGGTAATGTTCAGATAAACTGGAGTATGTTAACACATTTCCTCTCTTTGGACACTGGCTTTGTACTATCTTGGTGAATCTCTGAGTAAACACTAATGAAATTACTGGGGTTTTGCTTCTGAAAGCTTTTCTGAACCTGGGTGTTCTTTTCCAAAGCACCGACAGCAGCAGTATTGTAGCTTCTGCTTTAAACCTGCAAGAGGAGGGGGCACAAGCAACTGTATCCCAACTGGGGAGTCCACGTTTAAAATCGAACCATGGAAAGAAATCTGGGAATGAGCATGGAAAAAGCATCTGTGTGTTTCTGGGAGTGGATCACTTGTAGGCTTTGTTGATAGGGAGCTAGAGAGGTGCATAAATCTTTGCTGTTGGGCCAGCCTGGGGGGTTAGGATCCCTGTTCTCTAATAGTCTTTTCAGAGATGCTGTTGTATGTAATTCTGAAAGATGCCAAGATGTTCTGGTAGCGTCACAAACTTATTGCTTGGTTGTTTGGGGTTTTTAAACCTGCGTGCAAGCCCATCTTAAGGAAGGGAGGTGTGAAAAGAGGTGAACCTGTGAGTGAAATAATCCAAGGGTAGGTTTGGTCGTTGCAATTCTTACATAAAGTCGAGGAGGATGATAGAGGAAGACCTCATCTGTTAACAAGCTAACCAGCTTTTCAGCAGTGGGGAGGAGATAATAAATGTTTGCGAAAGTTTTCCTGCAGTGCCTTACTGTCCGATAGAGTGGAGTTAGTTCCAGTATTAGGAGGCTTTGCTCTGTCAGAAAACACTGCTACAGACGAGCTGTAGCTACGCTAGATCTTTTTTTGGAAGACGCTGCTCTTCCAGTTTGCTAACCTGGAACTTTAGCAAGCCTGTTCCCATAAAACCTCACAGATACTAACATGAAGTCAGCAGAATAGGAAGCTGCATGGAGAAGCAGAATCCTTTATGCTTAATCATAAAAGGTAATAAGATAAGTTTATAATACTATTTCCAATAGTTCACTTTATTTATCCCGTGGAGATGCGTACTCCTTAAAATTACCTTTTATGGCTTTTTCTTGTGCTTCCAAAGCAACTTGTGGTGTGTCAATTGTTAAGTGGCTGAAAGCTCTGGGTTCATGTTTGTATTCGGGGAGTTTGGAGCAAATAATGTTACAAACATTCCTTCATTTTCTTTTTAAAGCATTCGGATTAGAAGTCAAAGAATTAAACAGTTCCCTTTTAGCTTTTTCTTGAGCGGATCTAAATTACCAGATGTACTGCTCTGCAAGGTACAGAAATGTTCATGGGCTGGCCAACCCCGAACCAGCAATGCTCTAATACCTCTTCTGTTTAGTGCTGGGGACTTGCCTCTTTTACACCTGCTTTATACTGTTTGCTTTTGTTTCTTTTTTTTTTAAATACAGTGATCAGTTAAACTGCAGTTGAGATAAAAAGGTTGTCCTGTTGGCTGGGAGGTTTTTGATTAGCAAAGGGAGAAAATGTCATTGGGAAGTGTTGGTTTGAGCCTGGGCTTTGTTTGAAAGCAAAACTGCTTCTTTCTTTTTTTTTCTATTTCGTTTGTTTGTTTTTAAAGAAAACCAAAAAAGCTTTTACTCAGATTGCTGTCTGCAGTTCAAAATGGTTGCCTTTCATTATCAGTACTTGTAACATTGCTCGCTCGGGAAGGCAGTAGAAAATAATTTCCCTGAAGAGGCACCAACGTAACAAATGCAAATTCAAAAGAAAATAACTGACCTTTCAAGATATATAGCAGAATAAGCAAAAAGAAGCAGGGGGGGACACGACATCCCACCTTTTCTCCGTGACTTTGAAGTTTTGGGAGATAAGGAGCTAAGAATTTTTGCACGTGTTTGCTATTTTTTGTTTGTTTGGTTTTAGATACACCTTGACATCTCTTTAAGTTTTGGGTACGTGCAGATCAGTAGGTCGGTGGATCTGGTATCAGGAGAGTGGCAAAAGTAGCGATGAGATTATTTTTACGATTAAAAATCTTTGTCTTTAGCCCAAAATCCAAAAGATATGGGGGGGTTAGGGGTGCGTGCATCTTGGTTTGGTTTTGTTCAGCAGCCCTTTCCCTCCCAAGGTAGCAAATAGCTTTTTCTTGTTAGGAGCTGCACTTCTATTTATAACGCCTGGAAATATTTTGAAATTGCCTGTAAAAATGTGCTTTTTATGAAAGCTCTGCCCATCATTGTGTTTGGTTACAAATGTAGGCAAGTATTCTCTTCTTTGTGTTTCCTCTCTAGTGGGTTTTGGGTGGAAGGGAAGGGAGAAGAGAAGTAGACCAGGGCCAACCATCATTTTCCTCTATCATGTCCTGCCATTACTCTTGTATTATTACTTTCATCTCTTACTTTCAAGGCTGCTTTGACACTATTGGTAGACTCAGGGATATTTTCTTCATCCACAGTAATTTTGGGAACAGGTGACAGATTCCTTCAGATAAAAAAAAAATGCTCAATCAGTTCTTTTTTGTACAAATGAAACGAAGCTTCACTTCAAACATTGTCTTTTCCAGTTGGTTCAGTTAAAAGGTTTGGGTTTTCAGTTAAAAGGTTTTTAGTCGGGTGATGAAACTTGGTGAAATCACAAACTTTAAGCAGTTCTGGCATCTGCTATTGTGTCACTGTGCTTATTTGCCATCCTGGATACTGCTTTATCCATAAAGCATCCTTTTTTAAAGCACCTTTGCATCGATAAAGCACAACTGTAAACGGAGCCAGGCTAAACACTCGATAGTAGAGGACAAAAGTTGGTTTGCTGATACGTTGAGACTGTTACAAGAGTTTCTCTCTCTTGTCTGAATTCTTCTTTAGTGCCATAGTTTTTATTTGGTGTATTTACTGAAATGCACAGTTTCTGAATAAGAGAGCAAGCAGATGTATGTTCTGCGTGGCACGTGATGCATATCCTCTAGTAACTCAGTTAACTGTAAATGCGGTGGAAATATGTACGATGCAGACGTTAATTTTGGACATGTCTGTGGATTTAGTCTTGAGAGGAGAAGGCTGAGAGGGGACCTCATTCATGTCTGGAAATATCTGAAGGGTGGGTGTCAAACAGAAGGGGCCAGTCTCTTTCTGTAGTGCCCAGCAGTAGGACAAGGAACAGTGGGTATGAACTTGAGCATAGGAGGTTCCACCTCAACCTGAGGAGGAACTTCTTCACTGTGAGGGTGACGGAGCCTGGAACAGGCTGCCCAGAGAGG
>JAAGNO010011913.1:18034-41712 GCA_033439905.1 Ceryle rudis
TGAGGAGGAACTTCTTCACTGTGAGGGTGACGGAGCCTGGAACAGGCTGCCCAGAGAGGCTGTGGAGTCTCCTTCTCCAGAGACTTTCAAGCCCCACCTGGATCTGTTCCTGTGCATCATGCCCTGGGTGACCCTGCTCTGGCAGGGGGGTTGGACTTGATCTCCAGAGGTCCCTTCCAACCCCTACCATTCTATAATTTGCAGCTCTGAAGGAGAAAAGCAAGAAACCTTTACAAATCATAATTTTCATGACTACGTCTTGAAACCCCCACTAGTTTAATAAATAATTTTGATAAAGTCTAATAAACCTTGGGATAATGATGTCAAGAAAATGTGCCAGAACCAATTATTGCTCCTGGCGTCACAACTCCTAAACATAACTCTCTGTGGAGATCTTTCTTGATTCTAAACAGCAACGTCTTATTTTTCCAGATGACTATGGATGAGAAGTATGTGAACAGCATTTGGGATCTTCTGAAAAATGCAATCCAAGAGATCCAGCGGAAGAACAATAGCGGCCTCAGTTTTGAGGAGCTGTACAGGAACGCATATACCATGGTGTTGCATAAACACGGCGAGAAACTCTACACTGGACTAAGAGAAGTGGTCACTGAGCATCTAATAAACAAGGTATGTTGTTCTAGGGTGTAAAACTGAAGTGTCTTATGTGGAAGAAATTCAAGCAGTTATTTAAATGGAAAAAAAAAACCCAAGGAAAACCAAACCAAACCAAAGAGTGTTATGTTATTATGTTGCCTTGCATTGAAATGGTATTGCTACCCTCCAAAACGGTAGCTTCAAGCTAACATCAACCTATGATGACTTCATATTCCAGATACTGTTTGTCTTAAGTTACTGGTGGAGGGCAGACCATAGGAGGTACTGGGAAGTGTGTAACAGGAAAGAACTTCAGCTGAAGCCGAGCTGTGGAGAGCTGAGACTGATTAAGAAAAAAAAAAAGTTGCCTTTTGGTGGCATTTTTTGTGACTTTCTCGGAAGAAATTTTGGGTTGTTTTCCAGTCCTTTTTTTTTTTTCAACTGTGAAACGAAATAAATACCAATGTAAGAACCTGTTTGTTATGGGCTAATGAGCTAATTCACAAGTTAATGAGAGCGCCCTGCTAGGATTATGCTATTTAAAGAGGAGGCAGGCAACATACAAAAACATCAGCTCAGCAGCCACAAAAGTCCTGAGCAGGCTGCATTCTATCATTTCAGCCTTTTCAAAACCGTGTAATTCAGTCAAAACGACACGCAGAAACTTCTTGTTTCTGAAGATGTATCATCTGAGAGAAAGGCTCTTTGCCTCTGGTGTTAAACCGTGGACTCGCCTCCTCGGTCTTTGTGGGGCAAGTTTAGGGTCGATTAGTAAGTATGTCACTGAAAAAAAAGCAAGTTAAAACTCACTTTGTATGTACTCAGAAGATATTTAGTGGTAATTGGATCCTAAGTCTAGAGAAGAGGCCTTAGTTACTCCTTGTGGTAGCATCCATAGCCGTCCATCGTTGAAAAGAGACGCGTGGTCGCTTGGATCCCCCGCGCTGGTTGTGGCGCTGGATGCAGTAAGGAAAGGCACACACCATCCTCTGCCTTGGGTGATAACTCCTGCCCGAATTACAGAGGGTGGATGGGAGGTTTATGTCTAAATTAACGCATCATCCGCGGGGAGCTTTTTGCGCGTTCTAACCGGAGTTAGGGCTGCGTAGTCAAGCGTGGTATTTCTCTTCTAAAATCTTACTTTTCAAAGGTGTGGTCTGGACAAGTATAGTCTAAAACTGCTTTGAATACGGGGCTTTTTTACTCTTGGCATGAGAGGAAACATCCTGTATGAAGTGGCTAAATAATTTATGGCTCTATTCTGTAATTGTAGCACATCTGTGACTCTCAAACACTTCTGTTTTCATGAGCTGTGCATTCGTAATCTGCACGATTCACATAAAATGGGGAAAATGGCTGAGGCTTTTTGTGCCTTGTTCTTGTGTGTGCCAATGTTTACAATCTATACTTGATAATAATCATGGCACTGAACTTTTATTCTTCCTCGGCTGTAGTTTATCCTGGTTTAATTCGAGGAAAGCTCCTTATCTTTGTTCCTAGCTATTTTGCATATTAAATGTTAGCCGTATGCAAAATTAATTATTCTGAAGTGCTGATCATGGCTAAGTGACAAAAGAGCAGAAGATCCTACGAAGTTGTACTGTCACTGCACTGGCCGAGAAGGTTGCACAGATTCTAGCACAGAGAAATGCCTTTCTGACACTTAACGCTCTTGTATCTGCTGCTTGGTCTTCTCCAGCGACCTAGTATTTTGGCCTTTAACACGATTAATCAAATTATATCTATGGAACATAAATAGAGATGACCAAATGTTTTCAGATAAAATGGTTGACCGCCGAGTTCCAGTAGTTAAAATGCTGTAAAGTTAAAAAGACTAAATTATTCCCATGTCTGACGACACCATTCCGTAAATGAAATAATCCCAGGAAAAGATTCCAGAAAAGAAAATGTGACTTGTGTCCAAAAGTTCTGAACATTAAAGAAAACTTCTGCAAGTTCAAAGCTACTCCTCGTGCTTCTTGATGCTTTGCTTCAGGGTGGGATGTTGAGGCAGTTTAAAGGTGGAAGTATGGAAAAAAGAATGCCTTGTTTATTAAGAACAGGATCGGCTCTCACGGCATCTTACGGTCGTGCTGTTAGTACTTGTTGTAAGCTAGATAAAAAGAAGTTTGTGTTTGACCTCGTGCTTTACATAAGAGGAATTGTAGCGGAACCTTCTATTTCCAGCGTCTCTTTCCAAGAGCAGTTCTCTTAAATGTGCAGTAGCTAATTAACAATAAATGTTCTCACCCCAAGTCTTTGTAAACTTCTCTTAGGAGACTCAATGGTGGATGCTAGAGTTTAGAAGAGGGGCAGTTTGCCAACCGAAACGTTGCTCTTTTTGACAAAAGTGAACAGATTTCACGAGTCCATGAAGGAATGAAGGGGTTTTATAAAGGACTGTGCGGGGTTTGCTTCTTAACTGCTGGAAACCTTGAAATAGAATCGCCAGTTGCTGCCCACATCTGCTGGTTGTCTTCCCATGGAAAAAGTTACATGTCTGTTGTATTCCAGTCATGCTTATTAATTAAGAGTTGGTGACGGGACTAGGTAGGTGCAAGGTATTTGTTCAGGTGGTTTTACAAATAGTTTTCAAGCTTGGAAAGCAAAAGCTTTTATTTTTTGGAGTGGCACAGTTTCACGCTCGATGAAAGTTGTGCTTACTCAGCATTTTTGTTCTAAAGAAACCATGCGCTTTAAAGAAGAAAACTATTTCTCTTCTCAACAAGACAAAACAATGCCATGTACTTTTTTTTACACCCTGTTTAATTGTAAATAAACTGATAGGTGATCAATACAGGCACACAAGTTATTACACCAGTGACTTGTAATTAGAGTCACCAGGAGCTGGCTGCCCGACGAAGGCAGCAGAAAGCGAGCTTGCTTCCTCATCATCGCTGACAAGAGGCGGCCGTCTTGGCACTACCACAGGGTGAGGACATGGTAAAACATGTCTTTGCTGTGTATTGACATTATTATTATAGTGCATGTAGTGAGTTTTAAATTAATGTTGTATAAAACGTACGGAGACCTTTCATCTTAATTCAGTCATTTAATTCTCGTGCACCTTGTACTTCATTGATTGCTCCTGTTCTTGTCCTTCACCAGTTGTAGCTTGAGGGGGACATTCTTCCTTTGTGCTCCTCCAGCCTGCTCACTTACTGCCTTCCCCAAATGTCAAAGCATTGTTGAAAAGCAAACACTCAGCGCTTAGTTTGCAGCTCTCTCAACCATTTGATGATAAACAGCATCGCTTGGGTTGGAATAAAAACTAAATAAAACTTGACGTTAAAAAGTTTGCAGGATAATTTTTTTAAATACCTTTTGTTTTTACGAACACTTGATAGTCTAGTGAATTCTAAACCTGTGACATGCAGCATATCCTATAATATATCATCCTGTACATTGTCTGTTTGTTGTGTGACAGGGGAATTGGTTGATTCCTTCGCCAAGCCCAGTAGGGTTTTGTTGGGTTTTCTGTGTAGCAAATGTCAGTTTCAGAGATGGGCTGAAATGTGCTGGTTTGCAGAGGTACTGGAGCATCACTGAAAAGGAAGAGGGGCTTGGGATATTCTCATGTCCTACAGGGTTTCTTGACCTTACCAAACATCTCTGTTGCCATCTGCGGCTGGCAGGTCTGCCGCATGTCACAGCGTGGTGGTAGAACTGGTGGAGTTTGGTAGCTCCAGTGCTCACTATTTCAGAAGAATAATAAAGGCAGGCATGTGAGAGAGCCTGTGCTCGAGGGAGACAGGGCCAGTCCTGGTGACGGTGGTGTTAGGGGAGGAAAGAATTGTATGGATGGGGTGCTGGTGCAGAAGTTGTGGGGTGAAGGAACCGTGTCTGCTCTGGGGCTTAGAAAGGTACGGCTGGGGTCCTTTAAAACTTGCCCTTGTGGTGTCACAGAGAGAAGGTCGGAATCTCCTCCAGGGAATTGGAAATGATTTCCATAACCTCCGTGGAACCGGGGGGGGTGGGGGGGGTTGATGTGAGGAGTCGTGCAGGAGCCGAATTGGTGAGCGGTGGGGTGTACTGCAAGCTGACTGCCAGTGTACAAAGCGTTACCTGCCTTTGTCTTTCCTCGGCGATGTTTTAAGGTGATCTCATGCAAGTCTGCAATCCTATGGAGGGCAAAAGGATGTGAGGGAATTGCCAGAAAGTAAATGCATTTCAGAATTAACAGTGCAGTTCGTTTCTTTCAGCAAAAGGATAGCAGCTGCAGGGGTGAGCGGGCATTCCTGCAGCTGAAGCTGCAGTTTATCTGTTAGCTTGGTTGGAATGCTAAGATTTTAGAATACCGTCCTTTGGAGTACTTGGACTTCTGGAGAAGATGAAGAAACTCTGTAATAAAAGTTCTGAAACCTTGAGACCTTAGTTCAGAAAGTTCTTTTCTACACTGCTGCTCCCCGCAGAAAGTTCTGGCTGTCCTTACACCAGTGGAAATTACATAATTAAAGTATTGGTGCTGCTGCGTCAGGCCAGGCACTGTGAGAGAGAAAATACTCGGCCATAAGTCTGCTCTGTGTACAGAGGGAGAGTTATTTAAAGGTATCAAAAGCTTATGCCAGCGAACTATTCTGGAGAGATTGGCGGGGGAAGGTGCTATATTTCCTTAAGAGCTATATCCAGTATAAAACACAGTTGAGCCTGAAGTGATATACAGGATTTCATCCTTGCCAACATAAGAAGACCTTATGTAGATTATAAAGCTGCTAATTTATTTTGGAGACTGGATATGGACAGTCTTAGTTAAGCTGGAGATGCCTGCCAATTTACTGCCTGACTGCAGAGATTGCCAGAAAAATCACTACAAGCTCAGCTAATGGAAGGGAACGTTCTGCTGATAAAAATCTTGGAGATGGGCATTTTCTGAAGGCTTTGGAAGAGCAGCAGCTGGGTCTCTGAAGGGCTTCCTTCTCCGCTTTTCATGCTTTGAGTTTTGCTTTTGTGCATTTTACTAGAGTGAGTGATCTACCAAATAATGTTTCCAGTGTTTTTCCATGTTGACTAAAGGAGTGAAAGCAGCCACGTCACGTTTGTTTCTCTTCTTCTGGCAGATTCTGTTACTCTGTGAGTGTGGCTGGTGAAGTTTTTAATGCATATTTACATTACAGCTGAAAACTGCATAGATGGGATGCCTTTGAGAGACCGAAGGGTAGATGACAGTCGCTTTCGGAAGGCTTGAGGCAGCTCAGCTCGGCGGTGATGGTTGTGAGGTACCGCTGCACGTTGCTGTACCCAAAAGCAAGGAGGAGAGGCTTTGCTCAGTTCTGGGGAGTAGGAGCTTGGAGATTTCAGAAAGCTCTGAACACCCTCCAAGCATTACCTGTATTGCCTTGAGTCAATAACAAGTGGAATATTATGGGCACGAATTTCCCCAGCGTCTCGAGAAGAGGCCATTGTGTTCATATGATACGCCCGGCGATGTTCCTGGCTTGCTCACCTGACTTTGTGGAGGATGTAGAGCAACGTGGCAGACTGTCAGTTATTTTATTTTTATTTCTCCATTCCTTCAGGTTTCTCCTTTCTAGGAGTCTAAAGCTTGAGCACTGCCATCTACACCTACTGCAGGAAAATCAACCTGTGAAACTGAATGTTCTTTTTTTATTAGTGGGGAGTAGTAGTGTCAAAAGAAATAAAGCCTGAAGTTGATGGGACAAATGAATCCACCAACAAATAAGTTTGTTTAAAAAAAAAAAAAAAGAAATGATGACTTCCTTTTGTTCTCCAGAGTTACCTTGCTGGCAATTATGGACTCTTACAGTGTAAGAGTTTGGTCTTCACAAAGCGATTGTTTCCTTTTTGAACTGTTTGCTGTAACTCTGCTATCTCAACCTGTCTTTTTTCAGTGTCGTAGGGCAAATTTGTCACCTGTACTTACTGCTGTTTGTAGCACTGACGGGTACTACCCAGTATGCTGGAATTCCTTGTGATAGTAAAGTCACCATTAATTGAAACACTACTGCCCAGGAAATGAAACCTTTGAGAAGCTGCAGAAAAGATTTCTTTACGTTTGAGATTTCAGGTGTGCCACTGAAATTGAATATCCATGTTTGGTTTGGTTTTTAGCCTGGTTTTCCTCACTTGTGTGAAGTTTTACTTCTCCCCACAAGTGAAATACAAGGTAAGGATGGTCAGCACCCAGGAAAAGCAAGAATTTATTTGTAATATTCAGGTTCCCGGAGGAGCAAGAATAATTTATTTTAAGCAAAGCTTGTTAAGATTTACACGATGTAGGAGAAACTGACTTGGCTTTATGACAATACATGATTTTTTAAATTAATTTTTTTTTTTTTTTTTGCTTTAGGTGCGGGAAGATGTGTTAAACTCCTTGAATAACAACTTTCTGCAAACACTGAACCAAGCGTGGAACGATCACCAGACGGCGATGGTGATGATTAGAGACATTCTGATGTATATGGTGGGTATGCTGCTTTTTCACACCTTTAACGTGCTGCAGTAAATTGTCTTTTGACAAATGCAAAAGCTGGAGGGGTGAGAAGCACGACGCGCTTCCCAGTCTTCCCAAAGCTGCTGTCAGCCCCTTGCTTTGAATTCCCTGTGTGCATGCAAGACTATTACGGGCATGTGACAAATTATAATTGGGTTCTTCATTCAGATTATCTCATTATCACTTGAAAAATGGTGGAATTTTGCAATCGTTATAAAAAATAAGTCAGTCGGACCCTCTCTGGCAGGTTATAGATGTCACTTGTGTGTTTCACTGGTGGTTTTCTTACTGCGGAAAGCACGATGGTGTAAAGCCTCCTCAAACTTCCCAACATACTGTTGTTCTGCAGGCTGAAGGGTTTGAAGAGGATGACTTTGCTTAGGTGCAGCTGGGTCCTTGAATGTTAACTTCTTGTTGGTCTTTAAGCTGAAGTGTTTGAAGATGACGACTTTGTGCAGTTACAGTCTGGCTCCTTGAATGTTAAATTCGAATTGAATCTTTCCCTGTTCATACACAGCTTGGGTACAAGGTTAATCAGTGGACGTAGATCAGAGTGTGATCTCTCTGTATGTGGTTGTGATTTAGAAAAAAAAATACCTGCAAAAGGCCTTTTTGAAGAGAGAGGACCTTACCTTTTTGTGTGTGAATTGTGTTGTGCTTTAGGTAGCTGGTGTACATTTAAATTCCCTTGGTGGGCATGCTCTGAGGAGGCAGGAGAGTCTTATTTTTGTGTAGCTTCTAGCCAAAGTCTTTCACTGCAGAAGGAAAAGTATGTGTTGAGACACTGGGGTGGGTATTATGTTAATTTTTCTTTTTTTTTTTCCCCAAATATCACACTGAAGCTGGTACTTTATGCAGTATTAGCGAAAGACAGGTAACGGTAGCGGGGTGTTTAATTTTTAGTCAAGAAAGATGATGAGCTGAGATCATACTCGATCTACTGAACAACCGGAGGAGATCTTGTGCCGTGAAATGGAACCTCTTTGTAGTAGCTGGGAAGAAATCCTACTTGGTTCATAAGCTACTAAAAGAATAGGGAGCAATTATTGTCGCCACATAGCTCAATTTTTTTATTCTTTTGTTTTAAATGGATTTACTGGCTTTTGTGTGTGGGTTTTGTTTTGTTTTTACTGGGTAAAGACTGCGTATCTGAAGATAAGAGGGCTGGGTAAAATGCCTTCAGTAGCAGTTAATGATCTGTGTGTCTTACCTTGCCAAAAAGAAGGTGGAGAGATTATTTTGCAGATGGTCTATCTTTGCTGTGAGATCTCTGATCTGGCTGTGAAGGACAAATGGAGCTGGCAGCAATCGATTGGTATCTGGGCAAGCTCAAGAATAGCTAACAATTAGAATAATTTACCAAAGCTAGCAGTGAATGTGCAGAAATGGTACAAGTTGGAATCCAGAGCTTTCTAGAGGAGTAGCTGTCGTGTTTCAGCCAAATACTGTGTATTATTCCAGTGCAGGAGGGGCTGTGGGTGGTCAGAGTGGAGAAACGAAGTGTTAGCTGCTGCTCTTAAAATCAATAGATCTTCGATCCCTTAAACAGCACCCGAGGAAGCTGCCTTAGCCCTTCCTGGGTTTGAGTACCAAGAAGGGAGGTCCCCTGTTTGAGGAAGCGCTTCAGTCAGCACTTCTGGAGGGAGAGGAGAGCTGTTTCCTACGCGGGTTTTGTGCTCAGGAGAGCAGTGCCTTGACTTTGGTTTGAAGCTTGCGAGTGCTGGTAGAGCAGACATCCAGCCTGCTCTTTTCCACCAAAATGCCAGAAGACTGAGACTGCAGCCTTCCTGCAAGTGCAAATTGGACTTCACTGGCCTATATTTTAGATTGGGAAGAGAATAATAAATGCTTAAATTTGAGTACCTCTGGAATACAGAGTCTTGCGTGTGCTGTTTGACAGATCCTAATTATTTCAAGTGGGTGTTCACTTGAAACCTCCACTTGATTAATGATTTGCCTCCCGTAGGCTTTGTTCCTTGTACCAAAATGAGACCCAAAGAGAAAGAAAAGACACGTCTACAATAAAACAGATTTATAGTATAGTAGTAAAAATGGATTATTTTTTTTTTTTAAATACTTATATAAACTTGTCAAACTTTAGGAGCACTGATGTCTTAAACATCTGTAACGTAACACGGTTTTTATGATTATAAATTGAATCTTTATTAGATAGAACTATCTAATGCAAGGAGCTGATACAATAGGCTCCCTCAATACTCCCTCCTTTTCTTGGACTCGGAGGAACGTAAGACAAGTGGTCATTAGAAAACACATGCTTTGATTGCAAATTGAAGTGTAAGCTGTGGTTTAAAATGGGACTAGCCTCAAAGATTTGCTGTTTTACCTTTGTCCCCGGTACATCCTGTTGAGTCAAACGCCAGTCTCTTTGTTGGAAAGAGACAGAGAGCAGGAAACTTCTAATCTCGAGTGCGTGACCGCTCAGAAAGCTTGGAAGAGCTGCTGGTACCACAAAATGCTAAAGCAGAGGAACATCTGTCAAAGATGAAACCTGACTGCTCTTTAGAAGAAAAACCACTACAACAATTTTCAAGAACTTTATAAAATAAGGTTTGATTTGTTCTTCTTTTATGACGTTAAATCTGAATGAAATGTAGTTTTATAGTGATATGCCAGAAGTCGTTTATACCTTTTTATCCAAGCCCAGTGAATATCATTTACATTAAAAATATTTTATCTTTAAAAAGAAACAAAACAAACCCCAAACACAATAGAAACTCAGCCACCAGGCGTTGTTAATTGACATGCTTTTGTTCTACCAGTTGAAGTTGATGCAGTTATAGTATGTTTATAACTAAAGGATAACCCAACCCTTCTCCTCTTTTGTAGGATGTTCCAATTACTTACCCATCAGTTTCAGGAAATGTACCTATTGGCATCCAACAAGCCAGTCTGATGTCAGCGAAAGTAAAGCTTTTAACATCCTCTTGAATTCTGATTTTACTCTCTTAAATGTCTCACTTCAGCCTAGTGACTACATCTTGAGCTAAACTCTTATCAGGTTTCATGCCACGGTTGTTTTCCAGCTTGTTTTCACCCATTTTAGCTCCCATATGACCTAAGTCAAAACACACAGCTCTCCAATGCACCTTAATCTCTTTCCTCCGTTTAGTTTGGCTTCTAAAATAAAGATCAATTCAAACAGATCTTTATTAGAAAGGTGTGTATTGTGTACAGTGAGCTTGGTGCGTTGTTACGATACTTGCTGACTAGAACACTTGCTTTTTGAGGTTTATGGCAGGATTTCACTTCACCGGCAGAACCTCTTCCCCGAGACACTTGTAAAGCTTGACGTATAGAGCTGTATTTCAAACAACGTGTATTTACCTCGTCTCTTTGGGTCGTGGTCGGTGCCTGGTAAAAGTTTGCTTGGTTTCAGGTCCTTTGTATAATGCAGTTTTAGCATGAGGTTTTGCAGCCTGGAATTGCACAAAACAGGCAAGGCTTTCTTGAGATACTTTCTTAAGATACTCCTGTTTTCACGAGTGAATTTCAAGTTCACGTCGCTCCTCTGTGTTGTGTGGTACGTGTGCACTAGCTCTCCTCTTCCTGCTCTTTTACGTGCTTCGACTGCACTAACCACTGCCAGAGCAGACCTGATACTCTCTGTAAATCCACGCTCTGTCTCCAGCGAGCAGCGAGGTACCGAAGCAGTGAAGTCATGTCCTAAGTAGCGTCTTTGCTAAGTCAGGTCATGTTGAAGTAGTGAAGTAATGTACCGCGTTTGGGCAGGTCTGAAATCTGGTCTCGCTTACGGCCGCGGCATAGGTGCGCGTACCTACAACAGGTTTTACTCGGCTGCTGCGTGTACCAAGGAGCAGTGGAGGTGCAGTTGTTGAGTCTTCTCTTCGGGCTACAGGATCACGCCTGAAGGCCGTGTCATCCAGGGTAGTGCATCCGTGCAGAGCTGGGTAGAATGCGGCTGCTGGTGTTTTACGGTCGGTAACTTGCTTTGGTTGAGATCAGAATTACTCTGCAGTGTGAGCAGTGCTGTCATTTAGGACTAATTGCTGTCTGAAACTCCACCCATGTCTCCTGAGAGTTCCTCTTGCCTTTAAGCACCTGCTGCTGCTCCCCGTGGGAAGTGATTGCTGCTCGGTAGCATGTAACCTTGTCAGTCAAACCTGTTCCCAAATGGGGCTTCCTGGCTCTCAGATTTAGGTTTGGGGTTTTTTTTTTAGCTTGGCAGAGCTTCCAGTGAACAGTAAAAGCGATCAGTTACCCAGGGTAAGCAGATGAGGAGTACCAGGAACGTGAATGCTGCTGCTGCTGTAATTTGGGTTCTGCAGAGTGGTCTAGCTCCCCGAAGAGGCGCAGCTCTTGCACCGACGAGAGTTCCCAGGCGCGGTGGCGATTTGATTTCGTTTCATAATGGCAGTGTTGAGCGCTGCCACTGCAGAAGCTCTGCAGATGAGTCACTGCTGTGGCTTTAATCCACTTCGATACCCTGCTGCCTGGGCCTGAATGTTCTTTGGAAATAAGAAATATATTCTGTTCTCCTGAAGTTACAGAGGATGTGCTTTTAAAATTTTATTCTTTCATCTCTTGGAAAGTGTATTTTAAGCCTGTCAGTATCGCATTTACTACTGGCTGTGAAGTGAATCCACCCATTTCTCTGTCTGCTAGTAGCTTCATTAATAGTCTTCCTTCTCTAGAGACGTGGGGGAGAGGAACAGGAACGGTGAGACGCATTTTTGGAGCATTTCTGCGGGCAGCAGTAAGAAATCGGGGGTGTCCGCTCAGCAGCGTGTTGGTCAGCTCCGTAGGATGGTGTTCGGGCTGCACGTCCTCAGAATACAGTTCTGAGCACCAGCCTCGATTTGTGGACGTGGGTAGTGTGGGGCTGGTGGATAGCTGAGGAGCTTGATCCTTCCTATAGACTGGTGAAGTGTAGGGAGATAGGCTTTAAACCCATATTGAAACACAAACATTGTTCTTTCTCCTCCTTTGCATTTTGGGGGGGAGGGGGGTGACTTTAATGGAACATGACAAGGTTTCAAGATATTTGGACAAGTTGAATCAAAGTGAATTTTCTGGGGGGATTGAAGTTTTATCAGAAGTCCTTACATACAATTTTGCAGTACGAATCCATAAACCCTTTGGTTTTAACCGTCTCATTTTGACTTTACCTTTTCTTCTGTTCATCTGTTGATGCTATTTTAGGAATTTTCACCAATATTGAGGGGAAACTGTCTGTCCAAAAGGAGTGGTAGGAACATGCACGAGAGATGGGGAAAAACGAAGTAATTTTTCTTAAAGAACAAAAAGGGGCGAGTGGAAAGGCTTTGAGTAGATAAGTGAAACCTCTTCCCAGTTGTGCCATGAATTTTGTCAGTATTTGGGGATTCCTTTCTCCTCGCACTAAGTGGCAAGGCTGTAGATGTGCCCTGGGATGCTTTAGGCAGCAGTGCTGGGCTTGCAACCCCAAGCGAAGGAGATTTATTTATTTATTTATTTATTTCCCCCCTGTGTAAAGGAAGTTTTGGAAAATCGATTTTTGAATTTTGAGGGGATTGATAATTTCTTTTTATGAAGAAAGGCGAGAAGATGAATTAGATTATTTCTGTAGACTGGAATTACGACCCAGCTCTGGCGATTTGGAATTAGTACGGGGTGTAGTGATTGTCAAATGTCGTCGCCTCTGTTGTAGGATCGTGTTTACGTGCAACAAAATAACGTGGAGAACGTCTACAACTTGGGTTTGATTATTTTTCGAGATCAAGTTGTGCGCTACGGCTGTATTAGAGATCACCTGCGGCAGACTCTGCTGGATATGATTGCAAGAGAAAGGAAAGGAGAAGTCGTCGACAGGTAAGATGTTCGTAAGCGACTGCCTTTGGTCGTAAATAACACCCGTCAGTTTTAAAGAGCCAGTCAGGAACAGGCACAGATGAATCGTTCCTTAAGGCTGCATTTCACAAGTAAAATTTCTCCATAAACCAGAATAACGTATTTCTTCGTACATTAAAGTTTGACATAATGGTAAATGGGGAAACTCAGTAATATACATTTTTTAATATTAATCTTGTGGGTTTTTTATGAAAATTCTTGTTAAATCTCCCCGTTGCCACCTTGTGCTGGAGCACTTGGTTAAAAAAAGTGGGAGCACTTGGTTAAAAAAAGTGGATTTTTGGCAGTTCTCTGCCTCTTGCTACCTTGTATTTCCTCTGTACTCAGAGGTGGCTGAATTTTCATTTACTTTTTTATTTATTTTTTTATTATTATTACTGAAGTTTTCTTTTTTTTCCAATTCTATTTTCCTTCCTCATATTTCGATCCATTTATCTCTTGGTAGTTCACTCGCACCCCCGAGCTTTAAATATATTCCTCATGTTCTCCGGCCGGATTAGCGGATGGGGAATTTTGTGCCACACGCTGCAGATCCTGCAGCTGAAGTCACTTTGGATTTGCCAGCTTTCTTGTGCTTCCCCAGTTTCAGAGCAGCTGTTGGGCGTGGAGATGTATAAACTCCATCCGACTTTGGCTGCGACTCTGTGACCGAGGCTGCTCAACACACGAAGTGAGGAAGAGAAGAAGACTCCCTGGCCACAGCTGTGTGTTGTCCCCTACTGCCAGAAAGGGGAATTTTTTCCTGGATGCAGTTCTTTTGTTTTCACATTTTCCTGATGTGTTTTTGTGCCGAACCAAATGCTTAACTTGCTGATACGTTTTCATTTTGTGCTTTGGTGGTGGTGGTTTTGGTTTTTTGGGTTTTTTTTCTTTGTTTTTTTTTCTTTTTTTTCAAAGAAAAAACCCCCAACAACCAAAAACCCCCAACTTTGCACAGCAGCTTCCCTCTGTGCGATCGTTTTGAATTGCTCAATTCCAACCTACGGGTGCGCTTTCCATTTTATAGATTTTTAGTTATTTTTGTGTGCATTGAAATACATTTTTAATAGTTTACCCTGTCAGTAGAGCTTGAGACCTGCTTCCCTGTCACTGCATTTAAAAGATTTAATAAACACTGCCCGCTCCTTAGTGTAGAGCAAAACCAAACAATCTTGCTCTTGATCTTCTTGAAAACCTCTCCTGTACCAAACAGATCCAGGGTTAGACTTTTTATTACTCTATTTTATTGAAGTTGATGTTATTTTCTGCATTGTTTGTTGTTGTTTTTTTTCTGCTGTGTACTCCCTCTTCCAAGCACGTAGATTTCTCAAGTTGTTAACAACTTACTTTTTGGCAGAGGCGCAATAAGAAATGCTTGCCAGATGTTAATGATTCTAGGTCTTGAGGGAAGGTCAGTCTACGAGGAAGACTTTGAAGCTCCGTTTTTGGAGATGTCTGCAGAATTTTTTCAGGTACGGCAACGTCGTAATACCGTATTTGCAGTGTTGTTCTAAGTGCCTGGGATTGTGAGAATTGGTGGTACTTTTAATTGCCGCTTACTTGATGAGGATGTCCATCTCTGTTAAATGAACTATGAAAAAGAAATTACTAACCTTGCAGAAAAAGCAACACAAATTTTACAGAACTACCATCATTCGGATGTAGTTTTGAGCTAGGGGTGCCAATAACACGGGAAGTCACCGTCGTGCTAAACATGTGCCTGCTTCGGGCTGTTGTGTCCCACTTAGTCCATCCCTGCATTGCAGCCACAGTCCTTTGGAAATACCTGTAGCGTGAAAGGTTCAAACTGTTTCAGACTGGGAATGGAGAGGGGGGACTCCCCACCAAACTGCCTTTGAGGATGCTTTGTATCCTTCATAGTCTTTCCATTTGAGGGTTTTGGGTTGGGTTGGTTTTTTTGTAATAAAATGAACTGAATCGAGGAATTAAGTGTGTCCAAGTGGCTATCCAGTTGCTGAGCAGCCACTGAGTTAACACATTTTTAGTATTTCTGAGGGATTTTTTTTTGTGAGAGAGTTTCAGGAGAAAAGCCATCTGAGTACTTGTTGAGTGTTATCAATTTTCAACGCTAGACGAGATGATTGACACTGTAAAAGCATATTAAAAGATACCTGGAGAAGATCATTTGTCAGTCTCCCAATTCGTATGCAGGATCAACTGTCGTATCCTCTGATTTCCAGACTTTGTTGATAATTAGAAGCAAATGTTGCACAACCACTTAAAAGCCATTGTATTCTGGTTTTCATTGGTGCTGCACGAAATTTAGGGGGGGAGAAAAAAAAAAGACTGTCATTTCAGTTTTAGTTCTAAGCTCTGCCTTGAATAAAATCATATAAAATAAGATAATTTTTTCCTCCAAAAGTCTCTGCTGACCAGTGTGGATAAAACCAGTTTGGCATGAAATAATATGCTCAGCATTGTCACTGACAAGAATACTGAGAACAGTTGATCCTCACAACTCAAAAATATGCCATAAACTGCTATTTGAAAGGAACTTTTCCCCCTTTCCTCTCCCCATCCTTCCCTTTTGTTTGGATCTGCGACTAACACTCTAGCTGGGAACTGGGAGCTAGGTTAGCTTGGGTGGTTTTAGTGTGAAAAATGCCACGTTCATTCTGCGTGTAGCACAATTAGCCTAATAGAACCTGTGTGAACCTTGTGTGAAGTGTAAATCTTGGGGGTACAATGGTGTCGTTGGTTAGACGCGCTCGGTTCGACTTGAACTTGCTTTAAATGCTTCTACCTGCAAAAACTAGTAAGTTTCCTTTTTCCCCTTGAAAATAAAAGGTCTAAACTCTTAATTTCTGTTAATCACAGATGGAAAGTCAGAAATTTTTAGCGGAAAACAGTGCTTCTGTATATATAAAGAAAGTAGAAGCTAGAATTAATGAAGAAATAGAACGGGTGATGCATTGTCTGGATAAATCAACAGAAGAACCAATCGTCAAAGTTGTTGAGAGGGAGCTTATTTCCAAGCATATGAAAACTATAGTGGAAATGGAGAACTCTGGGCTGGTTCACATGCTGAAAAACGGGAAGACAGAAGGTAGGATGGCGTCATGTGGGAGACACAATTGCTTCCGATACCGCTGATTGGTTTTAAATGTAGGATGAGTCAAGTAACGTTCGCGTTCCTGTGTCATTATCAAAACAGTTTGCAAACGTCTGAGAATATTACTTCAGACTTTGAGGGCTCTGAAAAAAACCAACCAGAGTGTAAAAACCAACCAGGTGTAACTTGTTTCTGTTTAGTCCCAGATACAGGTACTTTTTTGGTCAGCCAAGTATTTCTTAAAAGTACCAATCTGTTGTAGCGATCTTTTACCTGTTTTCTTTGAGCCATTTAATTACTTCAGTTCCTCTCCTTCAATTCCTCTAGCTGTCAAAAAAACATCTTTTTTTTGTGTGTGTGTGCCCCCAAAAGTGCTGGTGTAAGTGACTTAACCGTCACAAGTATTGCGGGACCGATTCTTGTCAGAGAAAACAAGTCAGCTGTTTTTAAAGGCTAAGCAGCCGCTTATCAGAGCGGTGGAAAAAGAAAGGCTTGGCTTGATGTGGTTTTCCCTAATCGAGGTTAACGTGGGATGGAATGACTGAATGAAAGTTACCGTGGAAAGAAATAGAGCAGGAGTTTCTATAGCAGCGTAATGAGGAGCGTGATTGTAGTATCTATATTTAGAACTCGCGCTCGAGCCCTGCGAACAGGGAAGAAGAGACTTGCTGCTTAGATTAACGGCCTTTGTTCGTTAAAGCAGCTTCACAATTACAAGGCGAGTGACAAAGTGAGCAAATTTCTTAGCTGTAAGGAAAAAGAATCACTGTATTGAAAAGGAAAGGGATGATACTATGCTTGGTGTTTGTTGTTTGGCTTTTTTTCTTTACTACCCAGTGAAGATAACTTTCAAGCTGAGGCTACAAGGCTATTGAAGGGTATTCATAACATACAGGAATTAGTTTAACTTCTATCGACCTTGGTTTGATTTAGTTAAATACCAGAGAGGAAATACTTGCTGCATTGTGAAGACAAGGTTTTGCAGAAACGTACCAGGTTGGACTGCTCTTTTGGAAAGCCTTGTTTAACCTAAGGCACTTCTTAGGATTTTAGATGGATGAAACAAAGTAGTTTAAAATCATATGCCTGACTTTAAGACAAATAAAAATTAAAACTCCCAATTTATACCAGGGTTGGGTTTTGGTTTTTGTTTTTTTTTTTTTTTTTGCTTTTAATACATAAACAGGCAGCTCACTGGTGGTGGTGTATTTGCTTTAACTTGGATTTCAATGAGTTACAGAAGCGTACCAGGCAGAGGGTGTCCTGCATAATATCTCATTCTTGTTTCCAGACCTTGCTTGCATGTACAAGTTGTTCAGCCGCGTGCCAAACGGCCTGAAGACAATGTGCGAGTGCATGAGCTCGTACCTCAGAGAGCAAGGCAAAGCACTGGTGTCTGAAGAGGGAGAAGGAAAGAATCCAGTCGACTACATTCAGGTAGTTAAAAGATTTTAACTTTCTTTTCTTCATTCTTTCTCATATTCCCAGCATAGCAGTTAACTACACGATCGATAATGTAAACTTTACTACTGATTAAAAAGGGACTATTACTACTAAGCTACACTTACAATTTTGTTTAAAAATGTACATTTTCTGGCTTTACAGACCTATTTAGAACTCTTCTTTCACCTAAGTTGCTTGGAACGTACCTGCTCAACTTTTTGCCTTTCAGTAGCTGCTTTTATCCAACAGGATATTCAGTCTGATTATCTAACTGCTGGAAACTGTCCTCAACAGAATTTGCCTCCAGAGTGCATTGTACTGCCTGAGTTGGTCTGTTGGCAAATAACTTTATAGTGTCTCTTTTGTTTAATTTCACATAATGGCAGCTATCAGTGTTTATTGAGACAATAAAAAAAATCACATGCCAGTATTTCATGGCAAGATGAAATATGACTGAGAGGTGAATGTGTTACAGATCATAACAAATGACTCGCTTCGTTCCCTGTCCTCCCTACCAAGCAGAACACTTCCATGTCTTAAGACTTAAGTTTTCTTTCTTCTCCACCTCTCTGAGAAGCAATTAATTAATCAAGATCACAAAAGAAGCCTTCAGGAGTGTTTGTCATCTTTTCTCTCCCATTGTCTCTGAGACGATGGTTTTCAATTTGCACGTAAAATCTTCAGAGCTCACTGAACTTTAAGGGAATGTTTTTACAGCTGGAAGATGCTTTATACTCACTGTGGAAATGTGCATTTATTAAAGGTTAGGTGGAGGGGGTTTTAAATGCGTAGTTCGAGTCCTTGTGTCTGGCCTTTGAGAAACATTCAGTGCTGTCTGTCTGTTACCACCTCCACTGGTTGGTTTGAAATCAGTAACTGTGCTCGAACTGGTTGCTGTTAGAAGAAGCCATTTGAGTCTAAAAACATTTTTGATGGGGTTATTAATTTTTCTGGCAATGCTGAAGCAAACTTCTTGCCGAGCTTGGACAAGAATCGCCTCTCCAAGGACTGTTAAAAAAGAAGAGAGAATGCCCTTTGAAATTTTTTAGGTTTAATGATTAAGGGCTGTTGCCTTTATTGTGGTGCTATGATCTAAAAAAAAACCCCAAACTATAAAGGGCAAATGATGTGGGAAATAAATGACATGGGAAATAAGTGCCTGGAGTACTTGGAATTCGTTTTCACTTCTTTTAAATCCTGAGGGACCTGAACGGTATCATGAAAAATTTAACTGAGAAAGAGTTCATTATTATGATGCTATCACCATTTTCCTGCTGCAAAGGCAAATGGCATCATGAAGCTGAAGAAGACTTGCAGCTGTACTGCATGTGCTGTGGTAGAGCTCATCCTCTCAGCCCATCAGTATCTACCCCAGCCAGCTCATGAAGATGTTCTAGGGAAGAAGGGGTTGATCTTTGATTACTGCTAAACCCCCGAACAGGTTTATCCTCCCCTTGCATTGACATCATGGAAGAAGAGAAGAATACCTGTGAATTGAGAAACTACCTCACTCCACCTCAGTCACATTCATCTGAATCTTTCACGGGCTTGAGTAGCAGCGAGAAGACAGACAAGGAAGCCACGGTACACCATCAAGAAAGACATTTTTCATTCAAGTCCAGCGCTGCTTCTGCAACTTGGCATCACCGAACCCCGAGCGTAATTGGCGAGGGGATTGCAAAAGCATTGCCAGGGGATTAGATTTCAAACTTCTTCTCATTGGAATTTGAAGGGATGGTGAAATGCTGAAAGGCTCTCACAGTTTCTCCTGTTTGACACCAAGGTTGTTCAGATGGTGCGCTGCTGGGGAGGAGATGGGAGCTAACCTTGGTAAACCAAGAGACAGTTGGATTTACTTTGAATTAAAAAATTTCTAGTAGGCATTCATTAGCCTGTCTAAAGACCATCCCTTTAAGTGAGATGGTGAGTTCCTAAGAAACATTACTACCTCTGAGTAATTCTTGGATGGCTTCTTCAAGTAACCACTTAGAAATAATTTCTTAAGAAACCAAAGACTTTTAAGATCGTTTAACCCGAATGTTTTTTGTGGGCAGTCGTTATCCGTGATAAATTTAACTCCGGAGTGACATTTTCTTTGACGCTAATTTTTTTGTTTGTTTTTTTAGACAGCTTATCTAAAAATTGCTTCTGTAAGAGCTTTAGAACAGTGATAGGTACTTAAAAATGGGAGTGAAGTTTCAGATGCTTTCTAACGACGCCGGACATCGAGAGCTTTGCAAGAGTCTCTGACTGCAGATGTGGTCTTCTCTAGAACTTCCATCTGTTATTAGTGGTTTACAACATCGAACTTCAAATCAGTAAAAATGTCTTCACCTTTTTTTGTTGTTTGCTTTGTTTTTAAAGGGTTTACTGGATCTGAAGAGTAGGTTTGACCGTTTCCTTCAAGAATCTTTCAATAATGATCGACTCTTCAAACAGACTATTGCGGGTGACTTTGAGTACTTCCTCAACCTCAACTCTCGGTCTCCGGAGTACCTCTCATTATTTATTGATGATAAGCTGAAAAAAGGAGTCAAGGGAGTAAGTATAAATTAAATTACAAGTAAATTTATAGACATAAAAGGCACCAGGAGATCTCCAGATGCTCTGTGGCTTGTCCCCCTGTCTCTGAAGCAGTATAGCTACTTCTGGCAGATACTCCTCAAAGAAAACCCAAGAGGTTGTAGTAGATTCTGCAGCTCCCTTCCTTCGAAACCTTAAACATAATTTCCTTAAATATATTTCTAGCTGGGAAATTTATTCTCAATGTCTAATAATTTCTTTTGAAAAGTAACTCACTTGGTTGTAGCAGAAACAGTTTCTTTGCTTCTTTTTACTGCTTTCACGTCGCTGAGGACTATTGCCACATCTCTCTTCTAGCTTGAGCACAACTGTTTCCTTCAGCCTTCGCTTCTTGCATGAAATCTCCTGAGGTGCAGCACCTGAACTGGACGGGATGGTTCAGCTGAGGCTTCAGTGGCTCAGAGCTGAATATTATTGCAGCTGTCTTATGCTTTGGGAATCAAATAGGAAATTCAGCTTGTTTATAAAATAAGCAATCATTCTACTTGTTGTGACACTAGGCAGGCTTTGCAAAACAAAATTCACCCTTTCAAAGCTTTCACTCGGAGCTAACTTGTCATACTCCCCATTACTGGTGTCCACCTGTGCTTTAAAAGCAAACAAACAAACCAACAAACTTTAAAACTTATCCAGAAAATTCTGTGCTTATCCAGGCGCTCTACCCATTCATCATCTTCTTCCTCGCAATTGCTTTTCCCCTCAATTTTAGATGTATTTTTCTCTGCTCTGTGGAGTTTTGCACCGTTCTTTGGGCTCTAAAACCAGCCAATTCTTTATTTTACAGCTAACAGAGCAAGAAGTAGAAACTATATTGGATAAGGCAATGGTTTTATTTAGGTTTATGCAAGAGAAAGATGTTTTTGAACGCTACTACAAGCAGCACTTGGCAAGAAGACTTCTCACAAACAAGAGTGTTTCAGATGACTCTGAGAAAAATATGATCTCTAAATTAAAGGTAAAATGGTATCTTGCATACTTTTTACTTCGTTCTTTTTAATAAGTGTGCTTCCTTCTGTTTTTACTTAAGGGATATATAGATAACATAACATCATTATTGCTGTTAAACGCAGGTTTGATTTTACAACCCCAACAGAAAATGCAAAAGGCTTTTCTGAATAATTTTGAGAAATTAGAGGAAGGAAATACTGTGAGAGAGCAACCTAGAAAACAAACTTTTTTCTTTTTTTTTTTTTCAAATTTACTAAGACTTTCTAAATAAAAGAACAACTCCTGTTATCTAGCGACTTAGATTTGGAGGCAAGACTGCGTTTCATCTTCGATTTTCTGTTATTCCCAGTCGAATTCTATTGCATGAGCTGATGTTTAATTGCTTCCGGCTGCATACTGGTGATAATGCTCAAATCTTTAAGTAGTTTGAGATTGACTGCGGGGGGGAGATCCTCATATCAGTGTCTGGAAGCATTTTTTCCTTAGCTGGTTCAATTTACCGATTAAATAGGCCACGAGATGGAGAAGGAATTAAAGCCTAAGCCTAAAGGTGAAGCAAGTTCTAATGCAGCTGCTTCTTAAGTTGTGTGATAAATGGCCAGAGAACTTCCAACACGGAGTGATCTGATCCTCCAATCAAACTTTCCTGATGCTCATTTTTGAGCTTCGTGTTCAGTCAGCGAGCGAAGCCAGTTTGCGTCAGATTTCTCTAGATTATCAGTATTCAGTCCAAGTTACTGGTATTAATTCCTTTCCAATTGCCATCCTCTACAAGGAAAGCAAGTTTTGATATGTGTAGGGTTAAATCCTTATAATTTCTCAAGGTAATGCAAATGAGAACCCCAGTAACCGAATGGACAGATACAGCAGTGTTGTGGGATCTATAAACTCTCAGTCTCACAGTTCCCATGTCAGCAGCTCTGTTCTCATAGAAGTTATTTGGTGTGTGATTTTTTTTTTCTTTTCTTTTTTTTTTTTTTTAAAGACTGAATGTGGCTGTCAGTTCACATCTAAACTGGAAGGAATGTTCAGGGACATGAGCATCTCAAACACGACGATGGATGAGTTCAGGCAACATCTTCAGGCGACCGGGGTAAGAGCTTGGGTGGGGGGGAGCGGTCTGTGCGCTCTTCCTTTCACTGCAGCACAAACCCAAGACGTTTATCAAGGCTTCTGGTTTTGAATCCGTGAGGATGTGTGCGTGGGAAGGAGGGTTTTGTCCTTGTGCTTGAGTTGTGTTTCTTATCTTACAAACTGTGTTGAATATTTCCCAAAATACACAAGTCAGTTGGAAGCGCGACCGGCGCCGTGCGGTCAGCAGGGGGCGGGCGGACCCTTCCCTTTGCTTTGGGCCCTTCCCTCTTTTGGCTGGGGAGAGAAAACTCTTGAACCTTTATTATTTTTTTAAGGTGGTTGTCAAATTAACTCGTTTTCTGTGTCTAAATGGCTGCCTGAATTTCTCTTGTGAGCATCCCAAGCATTTATAGCCCAGCTCTTCAGCTGCAGAATGTTTTATGGTGGTGACTGTCTTTAGGAAAAGCTCCCAGTGCTTTAACATCAAATATTCAGTATTTACTCTCTGCTCTGAGGAAATTTATAAACGGTGATTTTGAAACTGATACATTTAGCAACTTGGCTTTACTGTATGTTGTCAAAAAAACCTGTTCAGTAAGAATTATAACGTTGTTAGTTTTATCAGCGCGGACGTTTCGTTCTGGGTTAAGAATTTGTTTTATTTTATACACTCTTAAATGCCAAGAGGGGAAATCACCTGGAGGATTCTTGCTGTACTGTCTACTCTTACACTGATTAATTCCTTCGTCTGGCTTCGTAAAAATAATATTTATAGCTATATGTCTATTTCTTCCTCAGTCTGTGAGGAAGTGTCTCTATCTGCTGCACTGATACAGAAAACCACTGAACCGCGATCCCGTTTTAAAACAGCGGATGTTTTCTTCCAATTATCCTTAGGTCTCGTTAGGTGGTGTTGATCTTACAGTGCGGGTCCTCACAACAGGTTACTGGCCTACTCAGTCAGCCACACCAAAGTGCAACATCCCTCCAGCCCCCAGGCACGCGTTTGAAATATTTAGAAGGTAGGTAACAAACCAGATTTTTTTAGGTAGAGGTTTGAAGAAGAAACTTGCTCAACTGAACTTACTGATACCATTAAAGTTGTTCCAGCACCTTTGGTCTTCTGCAACTCCCACGGAAACCAGAGAATGCAATAGTCCCGTTAGGAAGCTTCAGGTTTTGGGAGCTTTTAAGTAGAATTCTAACGTGAGTTAATCTTTCGGAAAAGCAAAAGTTAGAATTTCAGAAGATTGTCCTTAACAGCTGTGAAAAGTCTGTGTAACTGCTCAAAGCAATTTCCTCTTAATACATTTAAGATTTCAATTCTATTCTATTTCAGATTTTATTTAGCCAAACACAGCGGGCGACAGCTGACACTCCAGCATCACATGGGTTCTGCAGATCTCAATGCCACGTTCTACGGGCCTGTTAAAAAGGTAAAGTATCGAGATGATGAAAACATTCTATCTTCTTTTAAAAAATAAAGCAAATGCACATTTGTAATGACCTCAGAATTTTGTAAAATAACTTACCCATTGCTAGTATAAGAATAAGGTGCCTTACCCCAAATCTATCCTCTGATTCTTCCTTTGTAGCAGTTCTCTTTTGACTCCACACCCCCCCCCCCCCCCCACCCCCCCCCACCCCACTCCCCCAACCACC